>CAKNXH010001851.1:310752-343691 GCA_932178445.1 Andricus quercusramuli | reverse complement strand
CCTGAAACAAAGACCTTGGATACTAATGGGCCCAGGTGGGGAACCATACATAATAATTTTGTGAGGCTCCTCACTTGGGGTGATCGCTAGAGAGATTGATCAGCAACCTGGGTCGGAGCAGTGTTGCGGAGTGAACGTGTAATTTATATAAATAACACGAGAACTCCAGATCAATCTAAAACATCTATACATAACACCTACATACCCATCCACCCTATACCCATATACCGATCAACCTCATACCTATATACCTCTATTCCACTACTTTCCAACCGAACAAGTCACGCCTACCCCGGAAGGGAAAAGGCTTAATAGTATAATAATAATAATAAAAAAACTATAATAATTGAACAGATTTTCAGCACCTTCTTAAGGTAATCAGTGTTGTATGTATATTTGTTTTCAATTTATAAAAGGTCAGTATTTGTTGGAATTTTTTAACAGGAAGTAAATTTTGAGAATTATATTTTTTTATTAAGTTATTGTTTTTTTTTTTCAAGCAATTTATATCAGTTTTGATTTGAGTTTCTCTACCAAATCATGGAAAAGTTGGTATTTCCTGGAACTGATGACATAATTAATTAATGTTAGGAGAAATATTTTTGGTGTGTGTGTGATATATAATTGTTCTTAATACGTTCTGAAATTTGCCTCAATATTGTTCAGTCTTCGAATATATTTTGAAATGTTAAAAAATGATACAGAATGTAAATTTCGTAACTGAGGAATTTTTTAGATATATTACTTCTTTATTTTCTCATGCAATACTAAAATACTACCATTTTCGTGAAGATCACTGTTGATACGTATAGCGATGATGAAACTCGCTTTGTGAATGACGCCATCAATTCCGAAATTGAGAAATATGAGGATGCCGAAGACGATGATTTATACGATGATAATAGCGATTATGGGTCAAATGACGACAGAGAATAAAAGCAGCACCGCTATTGACTATACAGTGTAAGGGACAAAGATACTTTAAAAATATCACGTATAATAGGAACCGTTTTATTTTCTCAATGACAGAAAATATACTGTTATTCATTACAAGAAATTAAGACCTAAAGAAGGAACAAAAGTGACTTTCATGAAAAATTTCCAATTTGCTTTACCGAAGTTAGAAAAAAGTTTGCAATTTTGATCCAGTCTTGTCGCATTCTTTTCCTTGGAATAACACCAGCAAGGTCAAAATGGATATAGGTTTCCTATTTTAACTTCAGCTTTTTCTCTTCTCATTATTCAACGTGAATAAGTAATGCTGAAGCTAGAAGCAGCTCTTCAATTTTGATTAAGGTTATTCCCATTTTTTTCCTTAGAATGATGCCAGCAGGATAAATATGAAAATGAGTATCCGATATCAACATCAGCTTGTCCCATTTTTTTCCTAAGAATGGCACCAGCAGGCTACAGACGGATGTAGGTTTCTAATTTGAACCCAAGATTTTCCTTTTCTCACCATTCGAATTGAATTAACGTTACCAAAGCTAGAAAAAGCTTTGCAATTTCAATCCAGAATTGTCTCATTCTTTTTTTTAGAATCGCGACAGCAGAGTTAAAGATAGATATAGGCTTGCAATTTGAATTTCAACTTTTTTGCTTCTCATTGTTTGATTTTAATTAGTGTTACCGAAGCTAGAAAATGCTTTGCAATTTTGATCCAAGCTTGACCCATTTTTTCCTCAGAATGGCACATGTAGGGTGAAAATGGATATAGGTTTCCAATTTTAACTCCATCTGTTCCCGTTCTCGTCATTTGACTTGAATTAGCGATACCGAATGTAGGAAAAGCTTTGCAATTTTGATCCAGGCTTGTCTCATTCTTCCCCGTAGAATGGAAACAGCAGGTTCAAAGATGGTTATAGGGTCGCAATTCGAATTTTAACTTTTCATATTTCCATTTTTTGATTTTAATTAGCGTTACCGCAACTAGAAACAGCTTTCCAATTTCGATCCAGGCTTATGCCATTTTTTGCCTTAGAATTACACCAGAAGGGTATATATGTATATAGGTCTTCAATTTCAACTCTAGCTTTTCTCCTTATAATTGTTATTATTTTTATTATTTGACATGACTCAACGTTACCGAAGCTAGAAAAAGATTTGCTATTTTGGCCCAGGCTTGTTCCATCCTTCAGCTTAGAATGGCACTAGCAGCGCTAAAGATGGATAGAGGCTTTCAAATTTAATTTAACTTTATTCCGCCTCATTGTTTGACTTCAATTAGCATTACCGAACTTATTAAAAACTTTGAAATTTTGATCCAGGCTTTCATATTCTTCCCCTTATAAAGGCACAAGCAGGGTTGAAGATGGATGAAGGTTTGCAATTTGAATTTCAACTTTTCCCCTTCTAATTGTTTGACCTTAATTAGCGTTGCCGAAGCCAGAAAAAGCGTCGCAATTTTGATCAAGGCTTATCCCATTCTTTTCCTCAGAATTGCAGCAGCTTGCAAAGATTCTTCAATTTTCATCATAGCAATGGCTGAAAATGTCTCAGTGCTAAGTTTTGTTGCAAAATTAAAAAAATTATTTTTAATGCCACTACGTCAAGCGGCGTAAAGTACGCGGAAATGTATTCATTTCCTTCAAAAAAGTCTCGTGGCTTCAATTTTTGTAGGATTTAAAATGATTTTATTAAAATTGAAGTGCATTCAATTCATAAGAGCGTCCAGTTCGAAATTTTTGTCTCCATTTTTCATTTGCAACCTTATACTGAAAGTATAAATAGTGACAATTTTCATCAAACTTTTCTTTGTTCTTTCATAACTGCTATTGTTATCAAAAAAATTTGAAAAAAAAAAGAAAAGTTAGCAAATAATATTATTATAGGTGCACAAAATTTTTGTTTTACTAAACCTGCTTTGTATCAATTTAGGAATGACATTTAATCTGGAAGAAGATTGAAAAGTTAACAATAACCCTTATTATATACAATTTCTGTCGTAAAATATTTGAATTTCAGTTTTTTTAGATTCTAGTTTCCATTGATTGCCTGATTGGCTACATATATTTCAAAAAATGATATAACGTTGATAATATTCGGTGAGAAATAATAACTTTAATGTTCATAAACTATTAGTATGAATGAATTCAAAATTTTGACGGCTTATAATATGAGAAAATCTACTTCTAAATCAAAACAGCTTGATACTGAGTTTTTTTCGTGACGAGTCAGTAATAAGAAATTTCTCGCTTTCTTAAAATTAAAACTTGGGAAGGAACACTCGTTCAGAAATAGTTTAGTTAGTTTAGTTAGTTGGTTAGTTTTCGAACGGGTGGGAAGCCCATAACGAGCTCCCCTGGCGCTCAAGCTATAAAGCCTATTGAGCCACACCTTGAACTATTCGCTTTCAGTAGTTGATCTCAGACCTTTTGGTGAAGCCTAGTATGTCGATTACTGATCGCGTTGTAATTTTCTCAGGTTCCATAAAATAGCCCCCGAGGGTTTGTTGCCTGAGCCTAGCTAATACCGGGCACTAGCATAATACATGCAGAGATGTATCGTCATCCCTGCCGCATTTCCTGCAATCTGTTGTGGGGTTATACCCCATTTTGTGCCTAGTTAGCCTAGTTAAGATCCAAACCACTGTCCTCATATGTTTCTTGTAAACCCAGGATTTCCCTGGCTCTGTCCATCCTATAGGTATAAACCAGGATAGAATTCGCCTGATTTGGCAGCCCTGGATTTGTTCCCAGTATTCCCGGTGTTTTGTTCGGATCCAGCTTTTGATGGTCATCCTGATGCAGCAAGACGCTAGTCCCAGTATCGTTTCTGGTCCTATGTATTCAATTGCTGCGCCGCATTTTGCCAACTGGTGCGCCTTCTCGTTGCCCTTGATCCCTGTGTGGCCAAGGATCCATATGAGAGCCACATTGTTCCTTTCTACAAGTTGGTTAAATGCTTTCTTGTATTCTCAAACCAGTTCTGATGTAATTTCTAGTTTCCCTATTGCAGTTAGTGTCGCTTGGCTATCCGAGCAGATCGTAATATGTCTGCCAGCAGCGTTTTCTTCTATTAGTGTTGCAGCACAGCGAAGGAAGGCCAGGATTCCTGCCTGAAAGACAGCAGCATGTCGCCCAAGTGGGATCTCTATCCCCCTCCCGCTCTTGCTGTCATAAATTCCTGCTCCTGACCCTCCCTCTTCCTTGGATCCATATGTATACTAGATTTCCCTTTGGTGGAGCGTGTTGCTATTTTCTTTCCACAATTTCCTGCTTGAAATGCAGACGCGGAAAGTTTTGGTAAAGTTGAAGTGTTTTGTTATTTTATCTTCCCTCATCTCTAGAATCGGCAGTGCACTGGGAGCCTCACTTGGGAGTCTAGTGTGCCTCGTCTTCCGAGTCTATCTATACATGCTTTTGCCAGGCGGCCCATTACGTGTGCCGCTCTAGCAGTTATCGCAACATGTAGGGTTTCTTTACAGATCATGGATCATATCGCCGCTGTGGGCGTATTCAT
Source organism: Andricus quercusramuli (assembly GCA_932178445.1). Classification (NCBI taxonomy): domain Eukaryota; kingdom Metazoa; phylum Arthropoda; class Insecta; order Hymenoptera; family Cynipidae; genus Andricus; species Andricus quercusramuli. The sequence goes on along the minus strand of CAKNXH010001851.1, from coordinate 339,230 downwards.
ATCTTTTTTTTTTAATTATCTAAGAAAGGAATTGAAAAATAATACTAAGGATGCATATAAAAGTTACCTGATATAAATTGAAGACGATATTAACAAGTCTCCCTCGACTTTTTGGTTCCATGTCAATAATTTTAATAAAGTTTCAAGGATTGCTGGTATCATGTTCTTTAAAGGTAATAGAATTAAGAATCCACAAGATATTGTCGACTCGTTTGCTACTCGGTTCTCCAATGTATATAAAGTTTCCTCAACTATACCTGACGGAATTTCTAAGGACTCACATAAGTTACTAGGTGATTTTCTTTGCGTGTCATGTGAACAAGTAACACTTATATTAAGGTGTATGCCAAATAAATTTGTTTCGGGACCTGATGGAATTCCGAGTCTCCTGAATAAAGGATATGCTAAAGAACTCATGGAACCACTAACTGCTATCTATAATGTTTCTCTTTCATCTGGGATATTTCCGGATACCCGAAAATTATCTAGAGTGTGCCCCGTGTTCAAAAATGAAGATAAATCTCTTGTTGATGAATTTCGACCAATTGCATCATTAAGTAATTTTTCAAAGGTCTTCCAAAAGATAATAAATGAATTAGGTTGGTCTTGTGTGACTCCTGTCTGATCAACCACTCAAAATGTTTTTTTTTTTATAAAGCTCGACCACTTCTAATTTAACAACATTTCTTCAGACTATCAAAATTCGTTTGGTCGACCACGGGCAGCTAGACGTTGTCTATACGGCTATATCGAAGGCCTTCGACTGTGTCGACCATGGAAAAATCTCACGTAAACTCCAAGAAGTAGGTGCACTGATGGTACTATTAAGTCTATCACATTCTTACTTATGTAATCGTCCAATGGTAGTTCAGTACAACGGTTACGCATCCTTTTCTTTAACACATACCTCTGGAGTTCCCCAAGGATCTAACCTCAGCTCTTTACTCTTTATTTTAGTAATGAATGATGCTGATGATGTGATCAAACACTTTTGCTTATTTTACGCTGACGTTGATAAATTACACAAACCAGTAGACTGCTTGCAGGATTGTGCTGAATTACAATTGGACATCTATCATTTTATTGCTTCATGTACCAGCAATAATCTCAAAAAATTCGTCTTCTTAGCTTCACTGTTAGGAAAAATAGTCGCTGACATCATATGCAATATGTGCATTACATACATGTGACTGGAATTTAATATACATGTGAATATTGAAAGTAATATAAACTTCATTATTTTAATACACGAACTATAGTACGTTTCAAATGAATTTATTGATATTAATATACACGCTGAAAAAAATGTTTAGAACAAAGTAAATGCATTTACTGTAATTCAATTTCTTATCATCACGAAAATATTACTTAATAGTAGTGATTTTCATTTGAACCAGACAATACTTTGGGTTTATTCAAATTAAAAAAGTAATTATTTAGTTTAATAGATTATGATTTAAATTTCAAAAATATTTATTTGATACGCAGAGCTGATGCATTTATACCAATGATGCATTTCTTTAGATGAACAAAATATTGTGTTCATATATACATGTATTCTAATTACATATATATATGGGTGATTCTCCAAAAACAGGGCACTTTTGTGTCCAAAGGATATATTAATAAAACTATTTGTAGATACATTATAAAACTTGGTAAAGATCTTCATTTTAGTGCCTCATAATGTATTTTAAAGTAAAATTTAGATTATATGACCTCAAATCAGAATAAAATAACATTATATACCCAAAAAACGGGTTTGGAGCATGTCCACGTATACCAAATGCATATTTTAGCATCATATTTAAAATATATAGAGCACTGTTTTGGAATTTATGCTTTACAGTCTTACAATATAGCTAGAAAGGTACAATTTTCCACAGTAATATTTCAATTCAACTATAATATTCATAACAATATATATCAGAATATGGATGTCTCTGAAAATATTTTGGAGGTTACGTCAATACACATATTGTTATAGTTTACTTATTTTGATTCATTTTATCGATCCGAATCTGTGATAAAGTTGAAGAAAAAACCTCTCACTACTCATATCACTCAAAGTTTTATGAGAAAAGTATGTACTTACTTTGAAAACCACGAAAAATGTAAGGAAAACATTGCGTATTTTTATTAGTATCGATTCGCGTAACTCGTGATTTCTCTTACATTTTTTATCAGAGTAGAGTGAATCAAATGTAGAAATGTCGTGTGAAAAGGGATAAAACAATTTTCCAAAGGATTTTATGATTCATTCTGTTTTCAGTCTGTGAAATAATTTTTTGTGTTATTTTCAATTCGCGTAACTTCCATTATCGTGACCGAATTTTAGACATCTCAGGGGCGAACTGATAGAAAATATTACCGGTCTAATATTATTTTGCAAAAAAATTATTAAGACGATGATTCTGTGAAAGAATAATGTTTTTTTTTTGTTAGATAAGTAATAAAGTAAATGAATAAAATAGGAATGAATGATGCGAATAAAACAAATTTGATGAATTTGAAAAATTAATTTTTTCATTAAAAAAAGTAAAAAAAAAAAAATTTTCTTGCTTTCTTTTGTACCAAGTAACAATTTCTAATCTTGTTAATTCTAATTTGTTGAAATTCTACAACATTTTATTATTCTTTGGATAAACGAACCTTATTTACATGAGAGTAGATAACGCATGACTTTAAAATGTCCTAGAAACATTTGAAATTAATGTTAAGCGTGACTCCTTTCAGAAATTGTTTTTATGATGCTAATACATCTAATGATTGCCAAAAAAAGCCATTTGAACAACTTCTGTTTTTTTTTTACTTTTACCAAAAGTGCACTTTATATGGAGAATCACCCATATATATATATATATATATATATGGGGCGTTATTTCTCAAGTGTACCCACTCAAAAAGGCGAAGTTGTCCGATCTCAGTTAAACTTAGGCAAAGTGTTGTGCTATTGGATAGTAGTATAGGGGGAAAAAATTTTGTCATTCGGATAAGTATTGACCGAGGGGGAGGGGGTAAAAGTTTTGGGATTTTCGTGGATATCGTCTATTTCGGCAATTTTTAACACTTCTAATAGCGATGAAAAAAATTTGGTCTAGTACAGTTTCGATGGGTTTTTTCACGCCCTTTCGATCAGTGCTACGCATTTTATCGAAAAATAAATATGTGACCTTCAAAATTGAAGGTCAAACATAAATTTCACTTTTTTTGGAAAAACGACAGGTTTTTTTGGTCTTTTTTTGGTCTTAAAAGAAAGCCCATGTTTTTTCCTATAAGACCATGTAGATTAGAAAGTGGGATTCAAATTTTTAATGTATGAAAATAAGCGTTGAGTACTCCGGTACGCTCGTGACACTGGCTCTTGTGCCCCGCCCGTAGTACAACGTGGTACACCTTCATTGTATTGTTTTTACGAAAAACAATAATACTATATGCTTGTGTAAATAAGCTTTCGTCACATAAAATTTGTTGATAAATAGCAAATATTTCAATAAGATGCCTGGTTAAAAAATCAACGGATATGTATTTTCGGAAGTCACTTGTTCTTCATTTGTTTCTCGTTAGGTTTTTGTAGGAAACAAATGAAGATCGCGGTCATTGGAGAGATGAGTTCCAAATTTCATCCGCTAGATGACAAAGCACTAAACATTCTTGAAAGTGAAAACAAAAACCTACTGTATAAGACAAGCATTATTCATCCTCATACTGTATGATGAAATTGCATTTCAAAACGGTGACACTTTGCAGGTTTGGTATACGATATTTTAATTTATATTTTCGAAAGTTAAGTAATAGCCTAGGGTCAAAAATATCGCTATATATATTCTACTTTTATTGTAGTTTGGATTCTTCAACTTATGAAGTTAAAATATTAATTTTAAGATAAAATAGAATTTGAAAAAAAAAACAGTTTTCAAACTTCCTGCTTCCATTCCCACGCTTTGTTATTTTTCAACCCAGTTTTTTATTGGCTATGGCCCCTAGAAAAGGTGAAAATAATCGGAGAGAATAGACCAGCGTCAAATTTAGATGACACCAATCAGCCTCGTAATAATGTTCTTGCGGATAAAAACGTTTATGGTGTTAAAACTAATGAAATCATCAGGTCAAATGAAGAAATCATATCAAATGATGATGAAGATCCAGACTTCTCCTTTGGAAAACTCGAGAAGAATGTTATGCTGTGCAATGACAAATATCATGAGGCCGCAGTTGAAGTTCTAGATAAAATCAAACAGAAGTTTAAATCTTCAACGAGTAGAGCTGAGAAAATTCAACTTCTCACACTTGCTCCAAAGTCTTGGAGTCGCAGACAACTAATGGTCGAATTCGAGACATCCGAACGACAAGCTAAAAATGCGAAAAAGTTAGTTTCTAGCAATGGGATTTTAACTCTGCCTACGCCAAAAAGAGGAAGGCCTTTGAGTCTTGAAACTGAAGACCTCTTATCCAAATTTTATGAGCGTGACGACATGAGTCGCTTAATGCCTGGAATGAAGGACTGTGTGTCTGTTCGAGTGAGTGACAAGAAAGTTCTCGTTCAGAAAATATTGATTTTGTGCAATTTAAATGCATTGTATGCAGAATTCCAGTCAGAACATGAAGATATTGAAATAGGCTTCACGAAATTCACACGACTCAGACCGAAACATTGCGTTTTGGCAGGGAGTAGCGGTACACACACAGTATGCGTTTGTGTTCACCATGAAAACGTGAAGTTAATTCTAAAAGAAATAAATATGCAATATTTAACGAACGATTCAGAGTTAATTTTAAATGGTTATCGCGATTGTTTGAAGTTAACTGTGTGCCCTGATGCGACAAGTTCCTGCCAATTAGGAGAATGCCAAAATTGCCCGGGTATTACTGAAATTAAAGATAACTTGATTGAAGCTCTTGATGAGGAGGATTTGGAAGAAATCAAATTTGATTCTTGGCTGCAGACTGACAGATGTACCTTAAAGACGCTGATGCTGAATGTTGATGAATTTGTGAATGAGCTTTGTGAAGCGTTGCTGAAGCTAAGAACGCATCATTTCCTTGCTACAGAGCAGCCATTATTTTTCAAAAATCTGAAGATAACTTTGAAAAATGGTGAATTCGTTATCTCATTTGATTTCGCTGAGAACTTTAAGTTTGTGCTCCAAAACTCGGCGCAAGGATTTCACTGGAATAATGATCAGGCCACAATATTCACAGTAGTTATTTATTATGTAAAAGATGCAGAACTCAAGCATAAAAGCATGGCAATCATATCAGACAATTTACGTCATGACACTGTTGCCGTTTATGAGTACCAGAAGATAATTCTGAATTATCTTAAGGCAAATTTCTCAGTCCAAAAGGTGTACTACGTCTCAGATGGAGCAGGTCAGCATTTTAAGAACAAGAGCAATTTTGCTAATATCCTAGCTCACAAGGCAGATTTCGGAATTCCAGCTGAGTGGCATTACCATCCTACCGCTCATGGTAAGGGTGCATGTGATGGCATAGGGGCGAATGTGAAATGAAATTCAGCAAGGTTTAGCCTACAGTGTTCCGCTGAAGATCGCATTCTAGATGCTTCATCTCTATTTCAGTGGGCAAAGAATTACTGCAAGGAAACTGAAATCATTTTTAGTAGCAAGGAAGATCACGAAGACACTGCTAAAGTTCTGAAAAGCAGATTCGATGCAGCAGTAACAATCAAAGGGACTTTGCAATACCATGCATTCATACCTACACTGTTAAAAAAATCTGTATGAGATTTAAGATACATGTGTGTGAAGCAAATATGCACTACCGCTACTGAAATGTAACATACATGGGTGTAGTGAATTTAATATACATGTGTATTAAATTTAATATACAGGTCGGTATAGCAGTGTGCATGAAAACTCAAAGTGCTTTCATTTCTTTAAATCTTGTCAAATATTCGCAATTAAATTAATAATCTAGAATTCGGTGACTGGATTGTTATTTATAATGAAAGTGCGACGTACGGGTGGAACTTTGTCCAAAATCCAGTCTAAATAGTAGAAATTTAATGCTATTACAGTTGATTGTAGGTTAGGTCTATTATTTGTTTGCTTAATTGACCTTTTCGACTTAAAATCCAGTCATATTTTTGATTAACTGGAAGAAGGTATCATGTTTTATTACTTAGAGTCGAAAATTCATGTTGAACTTATTTTGAATTTGTGTAAAATGGAATTATCTGATTTTTCTTGTAAGTGATTAACATGAATGTATATGAAATTTAATATACACGCTCTTAATGTCGATTTCATACGATTGATATATTAATTTTAATACACATGGGTATATTAAATTTAATATTATTTTTAACAGTGTACTGAAGATGGGAGACTTCAATTGAAGAGATTTTCTTCAGCCACGGAATGCGACTACTTCCCAAAAGAGAAGAAACGAAAATTGGAAAAAAGTGAAAACAACTATCACTAAAAAAACGAAAGGCGGAAAGAAAGGCAGATAGAAGACCAGACATCAGCAAAAAAAATCTCCAAGCTTCAATTTTACTTAATCCATAAAACCACTTTTTCGACCCGACCTCTTATTCAATAACTAGATTTTCCAAAATTCAAAATATTTTCAAAATTCATCAGTAAATGTAATGCAGGCATTCGAATGATGGCAGTCTCAACCCTGCAAATTGCAGACAGCGTTCAAATATACTAGCATATATTATTACTTTTGAAAAAACACAATACCATGAAGGCACCACGGTGCGCTGCGGGGCTCTAGCGCCAGTGTCACGAGCGTACCAGAGTACTCAACGCTTATTCTCGTACATTAAAAATTTGAATCCCACTTTCTTATCTACATGGTCTTATAGGAAAAAACCTGGGCTTTCTTTTAAGACCAAAAAAAACCCAAAAAAACCTGTCGTTTTTCCAAAAAAAGTGAAATTTATTTTTGACCTTCAGTTTTGAAGGTCAAATATTTATTTTTTGATAAAATGCGTAGCACCAATCGAGAGGGCGTGGAAAACCCTATCGAAATTGTACTAGACCAAATTTTTTTCATTGCTATTAGAAGAGTTAAAAATTGCCGAAATATACGATATCCACGAAAATCCCAAAACTTTTACCCCCTCCCCCTCGGTCAATACTTATCCGAATGACAAAATTTTTTCCCCACATACTACTTTCCAATAGCACAACACTTTGCCTAAGTTTAACTTAGATCAGACAACTACGACTTTTTGAGTGGGTACACTTGAGAAATAAAGCCCCATGTATTCTAATCACATAGTTTGAAAATTATTCTATTTAAAAAAAGGGATTTTAACCTGTTTTAAGAACATTATTATGTTGAAAAGTTTTTTAATTTGTTTCAGTGTTCTTATATTACATGTGATAACTTAGTGACGTCGAAACAATCGCGCATTTGTAGGAAGAATAATATATGGAAGAGAAAGAGAGGAAGAAAATTACTGCCTGAATTTCTCTTCAAATTGGTAATTGATGATTTTTTTATTCAAGTTCTGGCCCCTATCCGTGGACCGAATAATATATTTTTTATTTTTTGTTGTGTTTCTTGAAAAATCAAATTTATATCATCTATATTATGTTTCAACCCCTATCCGTGGTTGAAAATACATTACAATGAATTTAGATCAATTAAAATGTATAAGGTAGGACTGATTCACATATAACCTTACTGATGAGTCCAGTGAGTCAGTTCCGGACGAAACATAGAAAATCTAAATTTAATTTACTTATAAATATATATTGTTTCAAGAATTAATTTTAGAACACAAAACAAACAAATTATCAACCCTAATGCCAATAAAAAAATCTTCTATACAATTATAATAATTGGGTCAATTAAAAGCGATATCTTTCGAAAAAACAGCAAAGATGTCATCTAATTGTATTTTTTTAGTTGAAGGAAATGTTTCATTTGATTGGCAAAATTAAATTATTCATAACCAATAAAAATTCCTTCCATCAGAATAATTATTTTTTTAAATTAAACATTCATTCATTTGTTTGGAAGAAATTTTTTTTTTTCAATATAGAAAACGAAGGAGACCTTTTTGACCTTTTGTTCCAAACGTAAAAAATGTAAACTTTCCGTTTGTTAATAAGAAATCATTCAGTTCAACCAGTGTCAGTTTTCCATAAGAATGGTGCATAATCTATACCTACCATCAATAATATTGTTTTTTGTTTATAAACTGTCCCGCTTCATGTTTATAAGAATGGATATAAATGAAAACCCTCAATAAGCATATTAGATTTTCTGAAATTCTTTTATTAACCTTTGACTCAAGGTCTTTGTATATGTATATGTATATGCATATGTATATGTATGTGTATGTATATGTATATGTATATGTCTATGTATATACTATGTATATGTCAAAATAGAGAATAGTATTAATAACAGATTTCTCATCGCCAATAACACAAAAATGATTATTTCTTACCTGGATGAGCCATCAAAAATGCGTATTGTATTCACATATACAGGGTATTTTTTTTATCTTGAGACGTCGAGATATCTTAAGATATACGTGTCCAAAGAAAAAAATTTCCGTAGCAGAAACTTTTTATTTTCGAGGGAGAAAAGCGACTGAGCCAAAATCTGGAACACACCCCACCCCCTGGGACAGGAGGGGGCTCACCTCAAAATTGCAAATGGGGAGCTAATATTTGAGGATTCAGGATTTTCCTTGGTCCAAAAATCAATTACGACCTTCAAAAAAATTTGTTTCATCTTAAAAATCCCTTCAAGATGCCCTTGGAAAGATTTCCACAATATTTGTGAGTGGTTTCAAAAATTTGCGGTTGAGACTCAGGTTTTTATCAAAGCATTATTCGAAAAAACCGCTTTTTCAAAATAATCTCGGTTGAAGTAACCAAATTCGTTTCTTTGTACTGTATTATGCAATATAAATATGGTTATCTTATGAGAACAATCATGACGCCTACGACGGATGAGGTAACGATCAAGATACCATATATATGTACTCTAATGTAGCACCAGAATATTCTTTAGATACACTGTTAACTAAACGATTTTCTACGCATTGATCGTGTTTTCCCTTCATTGCAAAAAATGGGGAGCGTTCATACCCTGGTCTTTACGTTCATGATCTTTCTTCGTTCTATTGGTAATTATAATACTTTATACGCCGCAGGCATGATTCGGGCGTATTACGTGTCTGTTTTCAGGAACGTAAGTAGCCCTTTATGGGTCAGTGGTGGGAGCAGTACAATAATGGCCTCATTATTGTACTGTACAATAATGGGGCCATTATTGTACTGCTCGCACCACTATAAATTTTTGTAAATTTTTGAAATTTTTTAAAAATTTGAGAATTTTGAAACTTTTCAAAAATTTCAGAATTTTGAAATTTTTTTGAAAATTTCGAAAATTTTCAAAAATTTTGGAAAATTTGGAAAATTTTTGAAAATTTTTTAAAATGTTGAGAATTTGAAAATTTTTGAAAATTATAGAAATTTTTGAAATTTTGAGAATTTTTGGATATTTTTGTAAATTCAAGAAATTTTTGAAAATTATAGATATTTTTAAAAATTATAGATATTTTTTTAAATTACTCAAATCCCCCCCAAAATTTCAAATTTTCAAAAATATCCAAAATTTTCATATTTTTCAAAAATTTTAAGACGAGCAATTATCAACCGGCTCAGTAAAAATCTTGTTAACCGGCGCTAAAAGTGAATTGTACCGATTCGACTCGCCACGTCGGACTTCCCTTGTGATACATGATAATCGGGGGCAAAAAACTTGCAAATCATGCCCTTGGTGTATAAAGTATAATGTGCTATTAATATATCTAAAATCTTAAAAACATTTTTCAGTTTGAAGCAAAAAAAAAAAGTTTTCAGACGTAATCCGCATTCTATTGCAATTGCTATACTTTATCATCGTACCAATTTTAAAAAAGTGCTCACAAGCGAAAAAAAATTTCCCTGTAATTTCTTGAAACCTAATAATATTCGTTATTCAACCCATTTTGATATCGATATTGCAACTCATTAGAAAGCAATTTTACACTTTTTAGCAAAATTAAAAATTAGTGAAAAATACTCATTCAGTTAAGGATTTGTGTTCAAAATATCGGAAAATCGTACTTACTAGTTATTCAGTTCAAATTGGGTAATGTCTGAAGAACATACGTTTTCGCATATTCCAATAAATTGGAATGATCTACCCTTAAAAGTGGACTATTCTTGTAAAAGTTTTTCATACAAAAAAATTAACCCTCTCTTACTTCTTGCAGATCTAAGTTCACAATTCGAATGCTTACCTAATGGTGAGCCTATTCTTTGTGTTCCTCGTGGCGGACATGATTCTTCTTCTTCTGACAGACAACATTCTCCTGCCAGGTCTCTTCCTCCTGTCGATCCTCCTCTTCGTGTCAGGTTCAGGTCTCCTTCTGCCAATAGCAGGTGCATAACTCCACCTACGAGGCTCATTACTTCTTTTGATGGACATTCATATGGATTAGACCAACTTGAATTTATCCGGCTTACTCCCAATAAGAATCGGCACCGGCGATTCGAACTTCGAAGATATACTTTTCCTACAGATAAACTAGTTCGAGTACTCACAGGACGGGTTCGTTATGTGCATGTGCCAACCCAAGAACAAATTGTATTATCAACACTTGATGGTGATGTCTTTGCAATATTAAACAGTAGTTCTACTCTTGCTGGAATATATAAATATAGTTCTCGCACTCACAATTACTTACGAATAAAAATAAACATGGAAAGCGGCACGATTTCTCCATTGACCAAAGATGAAATCAAGCAAACTCCAGTAGGAGCCCGTTTCTTAATATTATATAATTTTAAAGTAGAGCATGTAAATCACAATCTTCTATACGATTGATTCAATTACAAAAAAAGTAAAACTTGATAAATTTTCTCAGTAACAGTAATTAGAAAAACGTTAATTTTTTAGTTAGTTCAAAAATGTAGTTTCAACTGTTTGACGACAATCAATACATTTTATTGCTTTTCTAACGATTCTTTTATTTTCAACGTAGCAACGGATTGAAAAGTCTTAATGCTGCATTTTTTTCCGAAACTCAAGAAATTACTTTTAATAACATCACAGAAAAACGCTGATCTTCAAAAGTACGCCACCATCGGTGTTGTTGTGAGTTGCAAAAAAAATGAGCTTCGCAGACTCATTTCGAGAATCTGGGTGGAAATCATCATTTTGCGACTATTTTTCTCTCATTTCGAGTATCGGCGAGTGTTTGGCTGAATTGGCATCCACCTGCCAAAACATGGTCAACAATAAATAAAATGTTTTCTTATCACTCAAAGTAAAGTATGTGGCAAAACTCATTTATAACCTTCTGCTCCCTGAAAATTGAGAAATCCTAAATTGAGAAATATTAAAATAAAATCTAAAGAGCAAATATGGAACAAAAAAGTATCTAAGAAGGTTTTTTTTAGACACGCGCTTTCATTAGAAGAAAATATGTAATGATTGAGGATATTCTAATAATATAAGGATGCTTTCTCATGGAACGAAATATCGGAGTTCAAAAAATGATATTTAAACAATTAAAACTCCTATTGCTTTCGTTTATTGCCTCAAAAATATTTCATAGTTTAAGCTTGGATGAAAATAATTATTAACTTTTTTTTATTCTTTGGGTGGAAAATTTAACCTGGAATGAAACAAAATTTTTAGGGAGGGAACAAAATCAGCAGAAGCTATTTCTGTTTCACGTTTGCTATCTTGTGTTTTTTTTTAAATTGAATTTATAATTAGGTATCTATATAAAATTTCAAATTCAGTATTGACTTGAATTTAGATTTGATTGTTAATTAATAGAAGCTTTTCCTTCCTAAACAAACAATCACTACACTCAACTCCCAAGATAAGCACCCTCAGTTTACGCTATTCTTAGAGCTTGAAGCTCAGTCAAGCGTGACAAGCAGCTCAAGGGCCGTACTCTCAGCATGTTCGTTGCATCAGGCTGCGTCAAGCTTCCAAATTTGAAAGAAATCGTTAACACGGCTTCACCTGTTCAAGTTTGGATCCCCCTGATTCAGGGGCAAAGCTAACACAAGCCGTGTCCGGAACCGTACTTGCATGGGGAGTTAAGTGTATTTAATTCAGAACATATTAAATTCTAGAAACAAACTAGAAAAATATGCAGGATTCTATGTCAATGAAAAAATTGAATAATATTAAAATTACGAGTTTTACAAGATAACTAAATAGTTCTCTGAGTTTTTCTACTCTACTGATCAAGTAACCGACCCATTATCCAGAACTTTTACCACCTCTACCTAAATATTGCGGCCTTTGTGCCCCGTATATGATGTTGCAATATTTGATTAATTTTAATATATTTGCAACGTTTGTAGAGTCCTTTTATGATATCAGAAGTAAAACAAAATACTTTTCCTATTAAAGATAACTTTTCCATACTTTAAGTCTTTGAAAATATGTTATAAGTGCTCCATTGAACTGAACCAGTGAAATAGTCGCTGGCTGAATGAGTATCCTAAGTTATCACTGGTGAACCAGTGATTTTTCCACAATCAATCTTCAACGTGAAATAGAATAGTTACATTTTCAGTTTAAAAAATTCCATTTTCAACCATCAATTACTTTTTATTATGAAAAAAAATTTAAGAGGATATTTGAAAAGGGTTCAAAACATTTTGAAAGATGTCAAAAATTTTCAAAAAATAATTGGGAAGATTAGAAGTTTCTTTTAAGAATTTTAAAATATTGCAGGACAAAAAAATCCATAGATTCCTGGGGAAATTTTCAATGATTTTTTATTTAAAAAAATAATAATTTACAGGGAATTTTTAGAAAGATTTCAAACAATTTCTAGAAATTTCGACAAAAAAACTAGAATATTTTTGGGTGATTTCTTTGATTTAAAAAGTTTTTCCAAATTTTTAGGAGAAATTCGAGTCAGCTCAAAAAATATTTAAGAGTTTTAGAAATTTTTAAGTGATACAAAATTTTTAAAAACTTGAAACTATTTCCGAAAATGTATACAATATTTTCAAACATCTTCCAAACTTCTAAAAGTCATAAATATTTTTTCAAGGAATACAATTTTTCCTGTAATTTTGATTACCATTTTTAAATGGAAATTATTTTCCCCTCAAAAGGTGATGATACTAGTAGCATTAAAAAATGTGTGCGCATTACAAAATATTTCTTAATATCTTTTGGCGTTTTTGAAAAGTTTAAGGTTAAAAAAAATAGTAATGAAAACTTTATGAACTTGTTTTTGTAAAATTCCAAAGCTCTACAGAAGTCGCGAGTTTGATAATTCAGAAAATAATAAAACTATTTACCTCGAAAAATTTATGCATACTAGGGTGGTCCAAAAATTTTTTTTCGAATTTTTATGGGGACACCCCCCAAATTTGTTCGAATTCATTCAAAAATAAATCCATTTTTTGTTTTGAAAAAAATGATATTTAGCGGTGCCGCAAGCCCCATGAAGTTTAACATGTATTTCCCATAAGAAAAAAAGACGTTTTTGTAAATCTTATTCAGAAACCTCAATATTTCTCTTCACAATTAGCCATAGAATACGAATAGAATATCACTTTTTGAATAACAACACCATAAGTCTGTTTTATAGGGACCCAAAGAAACCCCATAAGTAAAAAAATAGGTTTTGCGAGTTTCTTGCGGTAATAATGACTTTTTTTGCGGTTTTTTCAGTGAAAATTATTTCTGGCACATAAAAGATCACTTTATACTAATAATTAGATGTTCACATAAATTGTTTAAACAATTTATTATTATTTTTAACAATTTTCTCATAGAATGGAGTTAGAAAGACGCGGTTTTTTCAAAAATTTCCCACTTATTGTCCAATTTTCAATCAGAGGAGAGTAATAGTTCATCAGTTTTAACAATAGTGATTGTTTAAACAATTAAGTATAATTATTAATAATGTTATATTTGAATAATGCTAGAAAGATGCGATTTTTTTTGTTGAAATTTCTGGCTTTTTGTCCAATTTTCATTTGGAGTGAAGTGATAATGGTTTCAAGTTAACAAAATAATTGTTTAAACAATTTATTATGAGTATCAATAATATTATACTTGAATAATGCTGGTAAGATGCCTTTTTTTAATTTCTGGCTTTTTGTCCAATTTTCATTTGGGGTGAAGTGATAATAAATTCAAGTTATCATTCAGGATCATTTAGCATTAATTTTAAAAAATAATTTTAAGTTTTGAAGATTTAAAAATATGTCAAAAAAGAATCTGGGAAATTTCAAGGTGAATATTCAATTTTTCAGGATTTTAAAAAATGTTCGAAAAATTGAATAACTTTAAAAGCTATTTGGAAGTTTCAGAAGCTTTCAAGAGATTCGGAAATAATTTAAATCTTGAAAATATTCCAAAAACTTTCAAAAAAATTGTAGATTTCGGCAGATGTCGAGAAAATCTAAACTTATTATGAAATTTGAAAGGTTTCAAAGAATAAAAAAATTTCCTTAAAATTCATGGGAAAATTTCAAGTTATTTTTAATTTTTGAAAATAATTTTTAAGCGAAAAGTGAAAAAGATTTCAAAACATGAAGATTCGAGGGACCGACTTGCGTTGAAATACAAAAAAAGTGCCAAGAATCCATTTCTGGAAAAATCATGTATTTTCAACCAATTTGCGTCAGCGCAATTCTCAACCGATTTCAATAAAACTTGGTAAACTTGGTAATTGACGAATGATTTTTAATTTTTAAACATGAATTCTAAGATAAACTTGAAAAATATTTCAAAAAATTTTTAATGATTTCCCAAAATTTCGAAAAGAAATGGAAAAGATTATAAAGCAAAATTGTTCAATTTTGAAAGATTATAAAATTTTCTGAAAAAGTCCTGTAAGTTTAAGAGATATTTAGAAGTTTTCAAACAATTACAAAGACTTCAAAACAGTATGTAGCTCCCTGGAGGCAACAAAATTACTAGGAAAAATTAAAATGATTTTTTTAAAATCATTTTTAAGACGGTATTTCTATCGATTTCAAAAAATTTCGAAGACTTTCAAAAAATGATCTATAAGAGTTGAGTACTTTTTTTAGTTGTCCAGGATTTCTTTCAAATTTTATAAAAAAATCAAGTAAATTTGCAAGATATTCAGAAGAATAACCTTTTGTAAATTTTGGAAGGTTCTCAGTGAATAAAAAATTTGTCTTAAGATTTCGAAAAAAAATTTAGAAGCTTTTTAAGAATTTTGAAACGTTTCAAGTATATAATAAAATGTTTGTCAAGATTCCTGGGAAAATTTTGAATCTCGAAAAAAAATCTGGGAGATTTGAGGATGATTTTTTCAATTTCGAAAGATTTTTCTAAATTTTAGAAAAAAGTCAAGTCAGTTTCAAATATAGTTAAGAATTTTAGAAATTTTGAAGCAACTAAAAATATTTAAAAACTTTAAAATATTTCCGAACATTCATAAAATATTCTTAAATTTCAATCGAACATTTAAAAGTCCTAAATATTTATGAACCTTTATGAACTTGTTTTTCAAAGTTTTCGAACCTCCACAGAAGTCGTAAATTTCATATTTCAAAGTAAATATAATACAATGAATGTAGAAAGTTTGGAAGAAAATGTTTTCAATTTGACCTGATATAAATCGTAGGAAAAATTAAAATCCTTTCAAAAGATCTTTAGAAGGTTGATATTATTTATAAGTTTTGCAAAGATTCAAATTCAATTTAAAATTTGAAAAAATGCCCACCAATGCAAAGTTTTTATATGTTAGTTTTTACGATTAAAAGGAAATCTTCAGCAAAATAACCCTCTCTCTGGGGTACAATTGCTTTAATAAATAAAAAAAAGGAAATCTATTCTTCCTATTCAAAAATGATTGATAACAAATTTTTAGATCCTTTTTCGGTGAGCAACTTGTCTATTAATTTTTTTTTGTACCTTGTGTTGTTTTTAAAAGGAAAATTATTTCAATTTTCATGGTTATTTTTTACAATTAAAACAAAAACTACGCTTTTCATGAAAAAAATATCAATAACGAATTCGTAAATTTTTTCTGGGTGTACAACTTTTGTTGATTAATTTTTTTTCACACCCCGCTACGTTTTTCCAAAAATTTAATTTGTTTACCTTTAATATTATTTTTCATGATTGAAACCAAAAACTTCGCATCCGATAACAAAAAAGATGAGCAATTTTGGAGCTCTTTTTTGAGTGCACAATTTTTGTCAATTCACCTTTTGTCGTATCCTGTATATTTGGACCGCCAAAAGGAATTTTGATTTTTCATTATTATTTGTTCGATCAAAATTTGAATTTTCGATTTTCCAGAAAAAATTCAAAAAGTTGTTATGACAATCTTGTAGGATATTCAAAAAGCAACTTTTTCATTTTCCTGACTTTTTACATGTCATGCATTGTTTGTCTCAAAATTTTCATTTTTTTTCAATATTCTAAATTCTATGACTCTGGTTGTTTTGTTTTATTCAAAAAAAGTAATTGAAATAAATTGTTTGTCTTTTTGAGTACTACGAATAGCCGTACATAGAATTTTCAAATCTTGAGAAAAAGTGGCATCAAAAATTTTGAAAATGCTCTTACTTTTTGAATTTTTATTTAAAATTACTGGCTAACAAAATTTACCTTTAGTTTAGGACACCAAAAGGGTATACCAAAGGCCAATCCACTCTGTCAGTTCTTCCGAAAGTTATCGTGCTATCAGACTAAAAATCAACATACACACCTACAGTCACACACGCAAACAAACACATTTGCGAACATCTTTTTTTCGGGTTCAGATCTCAAAACGTGGAAATTTTACAAAAACTGGGGAGGGGGGGCAAATTTTACACACCTCCTTTGATGAAAATGTAAAAAATTCTAATGATTTCCTAAAATTTGAAAATAGAATGACAAAGATTTAAGCAAATTTTAAACAAAATGTACATTGTTGAAGTTTTTCAATATAGAATTTGGAAGTCTTTTAAGATTTGTGTAAGGTTTCAAGGGAATGAAAAAGTTTGCCCTAAAAGACCTAAATATTTTTTAAACTGACTGATTTTTATGATTTTAGTACTTAAAAAAAATGTGTGATCACCAAAAAATATTTTTTGTTGTAAACTTGTTTTTGAAAATATCCGAATCTCTACCAAAGTCATGAGTTTCATAATATAGTAGACCATAAAACTCTAAAACTCTAAACCTCTAAAAATGAATGTATGCTGAAAAATATTTTTTGATGCCTTCCAACGTTACTGAAAAGCTAAAAATGATAAAAATTTATGAACTTGTCGTCGAAAAATTTCGAACCTATACCGAAGTCACGAGTATGATAATTAAATATACAATAAAACTGTTTATATACCATTAAAAAATGTGTGCGTACTCAGAAATTTTTTTTATATCTCCTGGCGTTATCAAAAAATATGAAGTTTGAAAAAAACAAAAACTTTATGAACTTGTTTTTGAAGAGTTTCAAAACTCTACCGAAGACGTGAGTTTGATAAATCAGTAAATAATAGAACTATATACCATTAAATAATATTTGCGTACTGAAAAATATTTCTTCATACCTCCCGGTGTTAATGAAAAGTTAACAATTGGAAATTCAAGAAAACTTTATAAACTTGTTTTTGAAAAATTTCGAATCTCTACCGAACTCGTGAATTTAAGAATTCAGTAAACAAAACAAAAATAGATCAAATTAAAAAATGTACGCGTACTAAGAAATTTTTTTTATATCTTCTGGCGTTATTGAAAAGTATGAGGTTTGAACAAATAAAAACTTTATGAACTTGTTTTCGAAAATCTCCAGACCCGTATTCCAATTTTTTACAATTGCTGCGTTCGAGTTCTCTGCTTCTTTCCTATAAATTTAGGTCGCAGAACAGCATATAAAAACGGTTTTCAATTCAGGACGTCACAGTTCAACTTGCAGTTTCAGACAAAACTACCAAAATGTCTTCGATTTCTGCAGTTTTATTTTGCGTCATAGTTGCATCAGCCGTATCTGACAGTGAATATTTGATTTTTGAAAAATGAAGATATATTATTAATCGTGATGCCCACTTTGATCAAAAAAATTAATATTTCAATGACTAATTTTCTAATTTAATCTTTATAATTTTGATAGCGGCTTCATCCGACTGTGGACCACATGCCAGCGTTGGTTGCGGATCGCCATGTCCAAAAAAATAAAGCAATCGCAATAATCCTCCAACCTGTAGTACTGTAAGTAGACGTTGAAAAGTATCTAAATTTAAAGAAAGGAAGTGTTTGAAAAAATTTTGGAAACTCGCTCAAAATGAGACTCAGCTTCAAAAAGTCTCTTGAAAATGAGTTTCAGAAAGAAAATCCAGTAACAGTTTTATGAAACTATACAATATTATATAAATATTAGTAAGATTTGAATTATATTTTTATATAATTTCTTCACTGTATAATTATTAATTATATACTTGACTTATTATGTTTACAGGGTTGTGTCGAAGGAAAATGTAAATGCGATAATGGGTATATAATAGATGATTATAATAGAACAGGGTTTACATGCGTTAAACCCGGAGAGTGCAAGCCGTAGTTCAACTTGAAAAAACCCCAACCAAATGAAACGCAGCTGCAATATACCTCATTTTTAACCTAAAATCGAAAGTTAAAATATTTTCAGGATTTTCTATGTGAATTTTCATTCAACATTATAATAAATCTTCACGTAAGATTTTTAAACAGATGTTGTCTACCTGTATTATGCAATTACCGATTATACCCAATGAGCTAAATGTCCATTTCAAATTTCTAAAAAAATGAGATTTATATTATTAAATTGCAATCAAATATATATAAAATCGAGTAATCTGACAATGTTGATATTAGAAAATTGCTTGTAACTCCATTTTTTTTTGAAAGAATGACCCTCTTCAACGAAGAAGATGTGCATCTCGAAAGAGTGAAGGTGCGTGGGTTAGGGTTTGCAAATAATAAAGTTGTTATGACAGAATCTATCAGAGGCTTGCAGAGAATATTGAGAAGACTGAATACTCGAATGCAGAACATCGGTTTTGAAATAGCCTTGAATAAAAAAAAATTATGGTGTTTAAAGGAAATGGTGCGAAAACAGTATGCAACATTGGCTTAGGCGATCAAGTCAAAATATAACAAATAAATTTGAACTTGCAATATATATTTTTGTACTTGCACCCACTGCGCTATACGGTAGCGACAACTAGGCGCTTCGATCGAAAGTTTGAGCGCGCCTAGGGTGCGCGTCTGTTGAATCTCGCGCTCGATTATGAATTCACCTCGCGTTACGCGCTCGGAAGTATTTACATCGCGCTTTACGCTCGGTTCCTATAGATTTTTGAACTTCGTGTTCGACTTCGATGAAAAGAAAAAATTTATTTGCAAATATTATAAAATTATCAAAACCTCTACACATCAAGTGGTTGTTAAAGTTTTTATTTTCGACTGGAAATGAACTTTATTTACTGAAGGTTCTATCGACCTTAAGGAACACATTCTCATCCAGACACACGTGCTTCGCGCTCGATATTTGATTTGAAAATCATTTGAACCTATCGTTCCACGCTCACAAATGTTATTAGTTAAAATGTTATTTTAGCTTGTGCCATTTTCCAAAAAAGTTAATTTTTTCATTTTGAATATATTCTGACAACAAAAATTGATTACAAGGTTGTAAATCTTTTTTGACTGCACAATTTTTGTTCATTCATCTGTTTTCGAACCTTGGATTTTTTTCCAAAAATTTGATTTTTTTACTGTCAATCTTATTTTCACGAATAAAACAAAAACTACGCATCCTATCGAAACATAATTAATCACAAATCTGTAGCCCTTCTTTGGATAAAAAAATGTGATCTTCCTCATTTTTTTCGTAGCTTGTGGTATTCGTCTGAAAATTTAATTTTTCTATTTTCAATACTATTTTTTACGAATAAAAAAGAAACTACGCGTCATATCAAAAAGTAAATCATAACAAATTTGTAGATCTATTTTAGGTGCACAATTTTGGTCGATCAGTCTTTTATCGTATCTCACATAGTTTGACAGCAAAATGGAATATTTGATTTTTTAATTATTTTTTTGTGTGATCAAAATATGAATTTTTGATTTTTCAAAATATTCAGAAAGTTGTTATGCAAATATTGTACGGTGTTCAAAAAGCAACGTTTTTCTCCTCCTGTCTTTTTTCATATAGTGCGTTTTTCGGGTTAAAATGTTCATTTTCGTTTGTTTTTTGGAATTTTAAAAATGCTATAACTCCAGTAATTTTTTTTTATCCGAAAAAGTCATTCGGACAAATTGTCCGAGATTTGAGTACTATGAATAGCCGTACATAGAATTTTTGAATCTTGAAAAAAATGGTCTCAAAAATTTTCAAAATGCTCTAACTTTTTGAATTTTGATCTAAATTAGCTGATTAACAAACTTGTTCTTTCTTTTTAGGCCCTACAAAAGTGTACCAAAGCACAATCCAATCTGATTATTTTTTCGAAAGTTATCGTGCCTACAGACAGATAGACTACAGACAGACAGACACCCTGGTCAAAATCGTTTTTTCTAGCTCAGGGGTTCTCAAAACGTGGACATTTGATGAAATCCGACTAAGTCAAATTTTACATAAAACCAATACCTTCTCATTATAATGAGAATGTAAAAATACTGTTTTATAAATTACTTGTCTTTGTTTCATAAAGTATTTTGCAAAAAAAATGCTGCTAAAAAAATTGAAAGAAAATATTTTTCAGCTTTTCTTTGAAGCTGAATTATACGAGTTCCCCATGAAAAAAATTATATTGGTGTGAGATCTTAACTTCTACATACACTGAGAAAAAAGATTACTTGATTCAAAGAAATGTAGTACTGAATACGTCCAATCAAATATTTGTTTGATGTGAAGAAATTTTGTTTATAACAAGAGTGAGTTTTTTGTCCGAAAAGAATCATTCTTTGAAGTAAGAAAAATTGTCTCTGATCAAATAAATATTTGATTGTGCGTATTCAGTACTACATTTCTTTGAATTAAGTAATCTTTTTTCTCAGTGTAGAAGCTTTTGTGATAATAAATTAAATTTTCCATGTCACCAAGCGTCAAAATTATCTATATACGCGATTTATGCTCGGGAAGCGTAAATCGCAGATGTCTCAGAACAGTGTATGTGCACGAAACATCAGAATATTCATTTGTTACTTTGTTCTCAAAATTCTGCGTTAATCAGTTTTTCATCCATTTAAAAATGAGGATCTCTTATACTCTGGTTTCAATCTTGGATATTATTCTCAATTCTATTGGTCAGTAATGAATAAATGAATATAATTTTTTATAGTAAGTACTTTGGAACATCTATTATACAATCATGGATGTAAAATCGTATGTAAACTCTGTGATAATAAACGATTATTGTTAATATTATCATTTTTGCTACTTAACTATAATAATTAAATAGATTTTTTGCACCTTTTTATCGCAATCAGTATTGATGTATATTTGTTTTCAATTAAAACTTGACGCTTCACAAAAGTCAATGTTTTGTCCAAAAACAACGAGATCGAATTTTTATTGTCATTTTGAAGTAAGTCAAAGTAGATAAGGAATGTATATTTATTTATTCGCTTTAAAGTAATCACTTGTGAATACGTTATGTTGATAGAAGTCACGTAACCTATGTAGTTTTATGATAAAAAAGTTAGATATCTTTTAGAATTACTTGGAAAACTTTGATTTCACAATTTAAGTAGACATTTAAGTATAATAATTTAAATGTAAATAAGAGACTCACGTTTTTTCTTACTTGGCGGCAATTCATTACTGTGGATATTGATGAAACATCATTCACATCACAAATTCATAAATCTTTTTTGTCTTTTCACAGAAATATCATTAGGTGTTCCGCCCAAAACAAGGGACTTTCTGAAAAATTTTGGGACAAGTCACGAACAAGCGAATCATGAAGGTAGCCCTAGTACAAATAAAAACTTGTAACAGAAGTGTTAATTAAAAAAAACAGTTTTCATATTAACATTCGAGAACTTTTAATAATTCAAGGAATTAGAAGATATTCGACAACACTATGGAACCTTGTTTCTAATGTCTTGAAGGAAATTTTTCGAAAAAGTATACCATACCGGAAATTATTTTTGATTGAGCATCTTCTTTCCAGGTTTTTTCTCTTTTGAAGTATGCTGCTCCATTACATATTTCTGTAGAATTGAAAAAAAAAATCATAATTATTTTAGCATGTGCCAATTAAAAAAAAACTTTCTTACATATTAGATCCTAACGAAAACTATTACGGGGACACCAGTATAGGCCTATTCTCTTATACTTAATTTATTATAATTTTTTCGCGGTATAGGAAATTTACTGAAAAATAACTATATCAAAATTGTATAAGATAATCGGAATTGTAATGAATTATACAAACAAATATTGAAGGAGTTAATAGACAAGTAGTCAGACTACAAAGGAACAGTTTATTTCAGACCACTCAAAATTATGCACAAATAAACTTTACGGAGCGAGCATCTACAAACTCTCTAGATATCATTGAAGTTGCTTGACGTTTCATTAAAAGTTTGAAAATCCTTTACAATTTCTCAAAATTCCTCGATACCTTTGGAAATATTTTCAAATTCATAAAAACCTTTAAAATCTGGTAAAATCCCGTGAAATTATTTTAATTCCCTAAAATCATTTTATACTTGAAGGTCCATTGAATGTCTCTGGAACCGTTAGAAATAAATTAAAATCTTTGATTTGATAACGATAGTGGTAACAAAGTTACTTTCGTAAATAAGTAACGAATTGGTAACTACACACTGGGGCCTGGCGGGCACATTCTCAGCACGCTAGTTGCATCAGGTTGTATCATATGTCAGAATCCAACAGAAATGATTCACGCGACCCTGCCTGTTAATGATTGGGTTCTCCTGATTTAGGATCAAAGCCCAGGCAAGCCATGCCCGAAACCTGTCTTATTCCGCGAGTTGAGTATAGTTACATTTTTCCAATAACAGTAACTATAAAAACGTTACTGTTTTAGTTATTTTTAAAATGTAGAATCAAGTCCTTCATGGACAATCAATAAATTGTATTGCTTTCGCAACGATTCTTTCATTTTCATCGTAGCAATGGCTGAAAATGTCTCAGTGCTAAATTTTGTTACAAAACTAAAAAGAAATCTTTTTCAATGCCACTATGTCAAGCAGCGTACAGTAGATGGGAATGCATTTATTTCCTTCAAGAAAGTCTCGTGGCTTCAATTTTTGTCCGATTGAAAATGATCTTATTAAAATTGAAGTACATTAAATTCATAAGAGCGTGCAGTTCGAAATTTTCGTCTTCAATTTTTATTTACAAACCTTACGCTGAAAATACAAATAGTGACAATATTTATCAAACTATCTTTGGTTCTTCCATAACTGATATTGTTATCAAACAAATTTGAAAAAAAAGAAACATTAGTAAATAATATTACTCAAGGTACAACAAATTTTCGCTTCACTGAATCTGCTTCCTATGTATGTAGAAATGACAGTTAATCTCAAAAAGGATTAAAAAGTTCACAATCACCTTCGTTCTAAACAGTTTCTGTAGCAAAAGATTTGAATTTCAGTTTTTTAGATTCTATTTTCATTGATTGCCTGATTGGCTACATATATTCCAAAAAATAATATAATATTGATAATATTCAGTGAAAAATAATAATGTTGATATTTATAAACTATTAGTAGAAATAAATTCAAAATTTTGCCATCTCAACATATAAAAAATCGACTTCTGAATCAAAACAGCTTGATACTGAGTTTTTTGGTTACGAGTCAGTAATAAGCAATTTCTCGCTTCTTCGATATTAAAACTTGGCAAGGAATACACGTTCAGACATATATCCTAAGTTGAACGTGTTTTCTTAACCAATTTCCAATTTTAAAAAAAGTGAGAAATTGCTTTCTATTTATTGAGTTCAATCTATCAATACTAAAAAAAGGCTTATATGAAAAATATTCTTAGGTTTCAAGAAAATGCAGCGAAATTTTTTTTCGCTTGCAGGGTACTTTTTTGAAAATAAGAATGGTTATTCAGTTCAAAGGTTCCAGAAGTGATTTAAAAAAAATTTCTTCCAGTTTGGTCAAATACTGTGCTACATGATGTGGCTGATGTTTGAAGAACGCACGTTTTTTAATGTTCCAATGAATTGAAATGATCTATTTTCAAAAGTAGCTTAACCTTGTAATAGTTTTTCCTACTTTAAAAAAATGTAATCTTCTATTCCTTCTTGCAGAGTTAAGTGCGCAGTTCGTGCGCTCACCTGTTAGCGGCCCTATTCCTGGTGTTCCTCGTGGCGGACAGGATTCTTCTTCATCTGGCAGACAAAATTTTCCTACCAGGTCTGTTTCTCCTGTCGAGCCTCTTCCTCGTGCTAGGTCCAGGTCTCCTCCTGCCAATGCCAGGTGCATAACTACACCTACCAGGTTGATTGATGCTTCTGACGGAAATTCATATGGATTTGACCAACTTGAATTTATTCGGCTTACTCCCAATAAGAATCGCCACAGGCAATTCCAACTTCGAAGATATACTTTCCCTCCGGAGAAACTAGTTCGAATACTCACAGGACAGTCTCGTTATGTGCCTGTGCCAACTCAAGAACAAATTGTATTATCAACATTTGATGGTAATGTCTTTGCAATATTGGATAGTAGTACTTCTCTTGCTGGAATATATAGACATAGTTCCCACAATAACACATACCCACGGGTAAAAATAAACATGGAAAGCGGCACGATTTCTCCATTGACCAAAGATGAAATAAAGGAAACTCCTATAGGAGCCCGTTTCTTAATATTATATAATTTTAAAGTAGAGCATGTAAACCAGAATCTTCCACGCCATTAATTCAATTACAAAAGAATGTAATTTTTGTTGAATTTCTTCAGTAACGGTAACTACCAAAACGTTAATTTCTTAGTTACTTTAAAAATGTAGTTTCGAGTCTTTATCGACAATCAATACATTTTATTGCTTTTCTGATGATTCTCTCATTTTCAACGTAGCAACGGATTGAGTAGTCTTAATGCTGAAGTTTTTTTCCGAAATTTAAGACATTATTTCTAATAACATCACAGAAAACGCCGATCCTCAAAAGTATGCCAAATTCGGTGTGGTTTTGAGTTACAACAAAAATGAGATTTGCAGGCTCATTTTGAGAATCTGGTGGGAATTCATAATTTTGAGACTGTTCCTTCTTCATGTCAAGTATTGTCGAATGTTGAGTTAAAGTGTCATCCACGTGTTAATAAAATGTTGTTTCTCTTATTTGGACGAAATGATTAGTAATGAGCGGGCCAGTTATAAGAATAATAATTACCTAATTTTTTCATTTCACAGCGCTAATTAGTCACATAAAATAAGATTTGTACTCAGCGGCGCGAGTCTAAGGTTAGTCATGACCGACTTGATATCCAAAATAAAGCCGGGATATCACATTGAAGCCTAAGAACTGGAAGAGATTCGGATTGGGGAATCCTATGATAACTTTCTGTTTAGGGAAGTTGTCCGGAGCCCTTCTTCATGTTGCCTATCAAGAAAGCCTGAGGAGTTGCTCCAGGTGAAGTTCCCGCAGCCACTGCCCCCTGTGTGGTGCCTTAGCTACTCTTTGTAAGACGCGCTTCGCGATCTTTCATTGTTTATTCTCCGCAACGTTGCCTATTCCTTATGGAGATTTCCGTCAGCTGTACTTCCACGGTATCGTCAAGATTGTCTCCACCATTATGAAAATTTCGCACCGCCTCTGGTGGATTGACCCTTAAGGTGCCTTCCACTTCCGGCGGTGGGTTAGAGGAGGGTCCCGGAACGGACCCCTCATTGCTTTTGGTTTGTTTGGTTTTATGTGGTACGTTCATTGTAGTCCCACGAGAAGCTAGGTCTGCATACTATGGGATTCGACCTGGTGTCCTAAAGTCTCCGTTAAGACACTGCCTTTGAAACACTGGCCTCTCCGCCTATACTGGATTTGCTAACCGAAGTGAACAGACGCATTCGCGTAGAAGCTACAGTCGTTCACATCTTTTCATCATTTAAAAAGCGACGGTGATGTATTTTTTTCTTGTGTTTGAAGTGTGATAAACCGAAGTAAATTGTTGCAAAAAAGTAATTATCCTAGATTTATCAAGAGAATTCAATATATTGTGTGATTTTACATCGGTTTCATCAAAATGTTCGCACTAAAAAATTTGCTGGTCATTTTTTCACAACACTGGATTTTCCAGTTGTGAACACCAACATTTTATCAATTGTGGGCATCTCATTTTTTTCACTTAGCGCGTGTTTTTGTCCAACAATAAAAAACTGTCAAACATCGTTATTAGTGTTGAAATAAACTTCATGGGGGTTCATGGGGACCGGAGGCCCCCCATGAACCCTTTTTCCACTTTGATTGGAGAAAAAAATTTTAATTGTCACAAAAGCCAAAAAAATTGAAAATAATGTTTCCACAGAATTCTCACGGATTTTTGTGTGTATTTAGAGCTATGTCAACTTCAAAAATTAATTAAAATGCATATATCAAGGCCATTAACCGACTTCCATAGGCTATGGCGTCCTCGGAGTAGCTTGCAGAGCTACCTCAAGAAAGTCGACGAACATCTGGGCGACATTTCGAACGTTGAAAATTGTTTTTTGTTGGATTTTATCCATATATGTGCCCCACGTATGCCCTCTAATCAGGTGCTATTATACCTGCATTCACTGCGATTCTGACGATGAATAATTTATTTTTTCATTCTTATATTCATTTTTGCTGCTCTGAAGGCTTTTTGTCATTCTTCGTTAATCTTTGTGTCACTACAGGCTTTGAAAATGAATAATTGCCTTTTCTCCTCTGTTTAGTGGCGTTTGACTACATATTTTCCCATTTTTAGAAGACTTTTCAGGAGTGCCCACAACCTGTTAAAAAAATTTTTCGGTCGAAATTGAGTACTCCATAAAAAGTTGAATTTTTTTTTCATCAACAAAAACGAATCAATTTTATCACTAGTAGTTAGCTGAGGTCTTCAGCTTTCTATTGATATGCATATTGCTGCATAAAATTAATTTTGTCAAAAATAATGAAGAAAATACCTAACTGTGCCCATAACCGGGCAACTTCCCCTACGCAGTGTCAAGCCTACTTTGAAGAGATGCACACGAATAAAAATACTTGTAAAATTATTTGACTCGGAGAAAAGAGCAAACCTTTTTTCCATTGATCTATACACAGTATTCAATTTATAATGCTTGAAATGGAACCATTTAGGAAAGAAAGCAAATTTTCTTATTCCTAATAGAAAACGAATAACTCCTAATAATAATAACACAATTAAAAGATGATGGTTGCATTTGCAAAATTCAATAAGGAGAATATATGGGCCATTATTTCTGAAAGTACGCTACCTGAAAAACTAAAGTTCTCCAGTTGGATTCAAACTTTGCACATCTGTAGTCATATTGGATGGAAATTTATGGGAAAAAGTTGTTGCCAACAAGAAAAATGTTTATAGTATACAATCACCTTCAGCGCCTTGTAGCACTTTTAATATAAATAGAAAACATTATGTTTTCTACAGTGCGGAATAAAGAAAAATCTGCTTTCACCTTTGTTTATGAAGGTCGGATATTCTTCTAAGAATGATTAGGATAACAAATTCAAGAAAGTGACGAATCTCTTATTCTTAGTTTTGCAGAAATTTCCGTTCTACGGGTGAAAAGTTTTTATAATTATTCAATAATCACGTAATATTTATTCGTGTCTATGGTTCAGATTTAGGGAGTATGATTTGCTCTTGATTATGTGAATAAAAGAAATGTAAGAACAATTAACTGGATATGGCGATAAGTTTAACGCAAGGTTTCGAAACGATGATATTTGCCTATGCAATGTTGGACAGTAGTTGTAATTTTCTGGCTTGAATATGTAAATATAGTACTTGGTTTCTAACTAAAGCACGGGCCAAACTAAACATGAAAAGAGGCACGATTACTTCATTGACCACAGATGAAATCAAGGAAATTCCAGTGGGCTCCAATACCAGTGATGCCAATGCTGGCACCTTTTGCTACTGCGCTTGCGTTCGAGCCGCGCACTGGTTGGCCGCAGTTGACGCGCAATGCAAAATTGGAATTAAAAACACCTGGTAGGTATTCACTTGTCCGAAATTCCATTTTCCCTAAAACTCATTTTGCCGAAAAAATCACTAGATTACTAGCCGCCTTCGAAACAATTGATAGATGGGCTTCTGCTTGCTTCCTGTTTTTACATACGTTTAGAGAGTAATTCTCAATGTTTACCTCGAATGCCCCGTAAACTGGTCCCTGGAGTAAGTTCCTCGAAGACACGAGATTGAACCAATGCACCAGGTGTAAGAAACACATCTTCTCCGGGAAAATCTGATTTCACAGTACTTTAGGGTCCCTAGAATGAGTTCCTCGAATACACGTGATT
>CAKNXH010001851.1:285530-310742 GCA_932178445.1 Andricus quercusramuli | reverse complement strand
CAGTACTTTAGGGTCCCTGGAGTAAATTCCTCGGAGACACGAGATTGAACCAATGCACTAGGTGTAAAAAACACATTTTCTCCGGGGAAATCTGATTTTTTACAGTACTTTAGAGTCCCTCGAGTAAGTTCCTCGAAGAGACGAGATTGCAACAATGCAACAGGTGTAAAAAACACATCTCCGGGGAATTCCGGGGATTCTAGTGCTTTACGGTTCCTGGAGAAAGTTCCTCGAAGACACAAGTTTGAGCCAATGAACCAGTTGTAATAAACACATCTTCTCCAGGGAAGTCCGGGGTTTTCAGTAGTTTAGGGTCCCTGGATTAAGTTCCCGGAAGACGCGAGATTGAACCAATGCACCAGGTGTAGAAAACACATCTGCTCTCGAGAAGTCCGAGTTTTCCAGTACTTTAGTGTCCCTGGAGTAAGTTCCTCGAAGAAACGAGATTGAACCACTGAACCAGGTGTCAGAAACACATCTTCTCCGGGGAAGTCTGATTTTTTTACAGTACTTTAGAGTCCCTGGAGTAAGTTCCACGAAGACACGAGATTGCAACAATGCACCAGGGGTAAAAAACACATCCCCGGGGAAGTCCGGGGATTCTAGTACTTTAGGGTCTCTGGAGAAAGTTCCTCGAAGACACAAGATTGAGCCAATGAACCAGACGTAAGAAACACATCTTCTCCGGGAAAATCTGATTTTACAGTACTTTAGGGTCCCTAGAATGAGTTCCTCGAAGACGCGAGATTGAACCAATGCACCAGGTGTAGAAAACACATCTTTTCCGGAGAAGTCCGAGTTTTCCAGTACATAAGGGTCCCTGGAGTAAGTTCCTCGAAGACACAAGTTTGAACCTACGCACCAGTTGTAAGAAACACATCTTCTACGGGGAAGTCCGGGGCTTTGAGTACTTTAGGGTCCCTGGAGTAAGTTTCTGGAAGACGCGAGATTGAACCAATGCACCAGGTGTAGAAAACACATATGCTCCCGAGAAGTCCGAGTTTTCAAGTACTTTAGGGTCCCTGGAGTAAGTTCCTCGAAGACACCAGATTGAACCAATGAACCAGGTGTAGAAAACACATCTGCGACTTTTGAGAGCTGTCACATTTATTGTTACAAAGAGCTATATTTGCATGATTCATTAATGGTTAAATTGCCCGTGGGCGCAAATAATTAAAAAATTTATACATATTGCAAATGTAAACACTCGCCTTTTCACTTTTAAAGACTAATATGTTGGGTTATTGCAAGAAGTAATAACATTTACTTTTAACTGACGGTAATATTCTCTGTTTACCCATCAGAGCAGGTAATAGCAGACAGATCACATCCACCATAGGTAATATTTATATTCTACCTACACCGCCTAACCACCTGAACCACCGAGGCTGATTATTATATTATTAAGCCAAATCCTTTTCGGGGTTAGCGTAACTCATTCGGTTCCAGTCTGGTAGTACTGCGAAAAAGAAACATTACGTAAGAGGGGGGTGGGCTCACAAAAATCTTCAGAATCCTCAAATTATGGGGGTGGGGGGTTACAATCTTAAAAATCGTGCTCACAGCAACACTTTGAAAAAAAATTAATCGAATTTGTTATAAAGTGCATCACCAACTCTTAATGATTTTTTTTTTCTTCATTTTTTCGGCATGAATTTTTTCTGTTTGATGAGTGACAATATTTTAGAAAATTTTAAACAAATTCTAGGTTATACCTATAAACAATTTATATTTGCTACGAAATTTTAATATCCCCTATAAATCATAAGAAGTCAGTATTTTTGGGAAATAATGACATAGTAACTGAAAGTTGAAAACAATATTTTTTATTGAGTTATTTTTAAATTGTTTAAACATTTATTATATTTTCTCCAATTTTTTTTTCTACTAAATCAGGAAAAGTTAATATTTTCTGAAAATAATGAAACAATTAATTAATTTTAGGACAAATATATTTCATTGAAGACATTTCTTATTTGTTCAAATAATTGAACCGCCGCACAGTGGGGGAAAAAGCACCATTTTGGAAACAAAATCGACCGAGATAACAAAAATTTGTCATTTAGCAACAACGTTTAAACTGTAATGCCTGACTGGAAATAATTTGCAGTAGGTTAGAGTATGAAAAAAGTGGTTTATAATGTTATAAACAAACAATTCAACCGAAGTAATTTTTCCGTGATTCGGAATGATGAGCTATTTCAAATCCGTAGATTTTGTATGAATAATGACAGTTATTTATATACACAAGTCTTATAAACAAACGCTCATTCTCATCGTTTTCTTATTGAATAGGCTTAATTCTTACTTTAAAAATTAATAGAGCTATCAGTTTTTTGAATAAAAATTAAGCCTTCTCAATAAAAGCATGGTGAATATGGGTGTTTGCTCATAAAAATTGTCTATATAATTTACAATTATTTTTGTTTCAATTAATAAGGTAGGAAGGAGCCTTTGGCAAAATATTTCATGTTGAACCCACAAAAGAATGGAGCCTGTAATGAAAAATGGTTAGAGTTTGTATTTATTTTAAAAAAAATGGGTAAGTAATTGGCACAGGCAATTACAGACAAGGATTACTTTTTTCATTTCTCTGTAAACCATTTTTCAAACAATTACGTTATTTTTGAACGTTCTGTAATTGTCATGAACAAACTAACCGTCCGATTGAAAAGCCAAAAACACATTCGAAATCGTCTCTGAATTATATATAGGTGCGCCTTTCTTTGACAATTTTCCAAACAATTAAGTCATTTGTTAATAATTACAAACTTTATAGGTATAGTTTTTAAACTTTTGTAATTAATTATAAATCAACTAAGCGTCAGATCTGAAAAACAAAAACACAGTCGAATGCTTAGTTTGTTCATAATTAATTTCAAAAGTTTGAAATCCATAGCAGTGAAGTTTTAAATTATCGATAGATGATTTAATCGGTTAAAAATGGTTTAAAAAAGGCAAACCTAAATATTTCGTAGACGAATCCAAAGGTTTTTCTAGTTTTCCGATCCGAAACTTAGTTTGTTTACAACAATTGTAGAATATTAAAGATAATTGCATTATTTTTCAATTGTTTGTAAAAAGCGCTTCTTCGTCATTTGATTAATGTTTTATTCCTAACAACAAATAAAGTAAATTATATAAGCTCAGTAATAATATGTATTTGTGACTTTGTGGATAAAATAATTTTTAGAGGTCGCTAGGTCTGTTTAAAAAATGCAATTATTTTTAAGCAATCGAAGAAAAAATTATCGGAATTGTTATCAACAGCGAGTTATTTGTTTTAATAGGATCACAATTTTTGATAATGTAACTATCACAAGTAGTATAGCTAGGGGGCTTCGGGGGCACCACTACGCAGTTCCAACTGCCACCGACAGATGGCGCCACCAGTCAATTTCCAACTTCGGTAATTGAAATGTCGGTAAGGTAGATCCCTGAAGCAGATTCTTGACTCGGCCAATAATGATGGTCTGTGTTTTACCGACCGAATCCACAAGCCACTTTTATGTAGGTGGCACACATGCAATCAGGGATTCTCCAAGTTCTATAATGTTATTATTCAAGTACTGTTCATCACCCACGTAAATGAAGTGATTACCAAAATGGATAAGTGAGAGCATCACCTAGTCTACGTACACCGTAAACCATATCCGAATATTGTTGTCTATCTTAACTAAGCATCCTGAGGAACTTGTTGGTGAGCCACTGATAATTATCAACACGCTCTGTTGCAGTATCTCCTTCAACCATTCGTATATCTAACTGCACTAAATCCTTTTCTTTATCATCGTCAGCAGTCATAAATAATGCGTTTCCATCATCACCATTATCATCATTATCATCATCATCATCATCTTGTTCAATTCCTTCGGATAATAATTGTTGGAGTTCCTTGTTAACTTCAAGCGGTAGTTGCTTAATTTCAGACTTCGATTCCGGTGACACTTGATTAACTTTTTCATTCGTAGAATATTTAGTAATGTTTACTAGTCCCTGCAGTGGTGTCGCTATAGGCTTGGACGTTTCATTTAGCATACTTTCATTATAGGCTCTACTCCTTTTTATCATTCGATGCTTCCGTCGTATCGCATTATTGGTTTCAACAATGTAACATAAAGTATCCATGTGCTTACTAAATCCATGTTTATTTGACTGCAGCTCAATCAATACTGATGAACTGCTTTCGCTACATTTCTATTTATAGCAATGAAATAGTTGAATGTTCATCACAAGCACCATAGTTACGACCAGTTGAGTAGCAATCTTCCATTCAATTTTCTATTAACCAAAGTATCGTTGTTATCATCCCTTTCTTCAACCACTTCAACTATCTACATTCTGCAACTCCACCACCACCTCTACTACCATCTGTGCAAACTTTGTGCAACGTTGATTTAACGTTTCGTCAACCAAGTTCTCTCAACCAAGTCGAAAATGCAGCTGTATGATGCTCTATATAGATCCTAACGAACTTGCAGATGCTTTGCGATTTTACATTAACTCTCATCATTCGTTGCAAAGTCCCGAGTGTCAAGCGATTGTCCACATATTGCGTCAAAGAAAGACAATATTTTAGCGAGCATAAACATTATGAATTTTTGTTTTCACTACGTTTAATTTGTATAATTACGTTGTGAGATTATTTTGTTAAACTAAGTTAAAAATCTACATTGTGAACCTAAGTTAAGTGTTTTCCTTGAATAAACGAACATTTCAGGTTATCAAAGGTCTAAATTTATACAAACCTGTTCTGTTAGTTAAGTGTCAGTTAGGAAGATTCGGTATCACTCTAGTTTCTTTAAATAGTATTGAATTTTAAATCATTAGTTACTTAAATATTGATAGATGGCACTGCTACACATTTAGTAAATCTGTTTAGTATCGTTTCTTTTAGCGTTCGATATTCACAAGCTACGTTGGGTTGCTTTCAAAATCCATTGTATTTCAGGCTGTTGTCCCTTTCGACGATAGACTTTACATCGTTCTTCTCAGTGCTGGATTTTACAAACGTTGTTGGGTTGCATTCAAATTTCATACTCTTGGTACTCATTCAATTTAGCCTAAACTCTCTTGAATCAATTAAATTGATTAGATAGAATTTGTGTTCAAATTTTTGTATCATTTTTATTCTTCAATCTAATTTAAACAGCCATCCAAACAAGAAATGTAGTAAATACATTTTGGATAAGTCTCCTGGGGAATGAACCTCCTAATCTTCACTACGCCTGGGAAAATTCTTCTTTCTTCTAGTAAAACTTTTAAATTGCTACCCCCTCCTCAAATTTATACTTCAAACATGCAACTTCTGATTTGCCGTAAATTTTACTGACTGGACGCTACCGTTATCTGTTTTCAGTAACAACTAATCGACTGGTAGTTTCTTAGCGCGGATACAAACCTATATCGTCAGTCGGTGAATGAACGATCATCGTTTTACCAGCATTTAGTTAGAAACAGAACCGTGTTATGGAAGACGTTGAGACAGTACTTTACCGCCTCATATGCCGCACAAGTGTACTACATAGCCTTATATAACGTATAACTGCACTATGTAACTCTATGTACTTTAACATACTACTGCGTATCCGTATAGTTCTAGAATTCAGGTATAGATCACATATCCAATATCGACAGTTCAGAAATTTGTTGCAGACAAGAGCCCTACGTGCCACGAACCTCATAGAAACTTCAATCGATCTTTCTAAAATCTAGGTAGAGTAGGGGTAATGAAGTATGGAAGGAGCATCAGGTTTCAGTGACTTCAGTCTATCATCGAACACAGTACTAAGATAGTCATATGTTGAAAGTTCTAGTGAAAATAAAAAAAATAAATGTCTTTGGAGAAAAAAAATCTCAAAATGATTAACTCAATCGGCCGTATGAATAGGATCATTCCTACGAAACCGCTGTCTGACTTGCCCCTTAAGAAGAAGTATCTACCATTTCCAAGTTTCCTAAAGTTCAAACCAAGTAATGTACTAGGATTGTGGTTGAGCTGGAGACCTAGATTGCAGTGTTCCTACCCAGCCATCTAAACATTAAATGTAGTAAATAAATTTCTGGTGGGTCACCTGGTGAACTAATCTCAAATTTCTAACCTTTACTATCCGTGAGCAAATATTTTTTCGTCCTTGTAAAACTTTCAAACTGGCAGCTCCCTGTTCAAATTGAAATTTTCCCACGTACAACTTATAATATCCCTATAATTTAACTGACTTTACATTGGCACCATCTGTTACTGGTAACCACTTATCGACTCGTGGAAACTAGCACCGATACGAACCATTATCATCTGTCGGTGAATGACTGGTCACTGTTTCATCGGCATTTAGCTTGAAACAGAACCGTGTTACGGAATTCACCAAAACAGTACCTCTTAGACCTGTGTGCCGTACATGTGTACTGCACAGCCTTAGGTAACATATATTCATACCACACTGTTAGAAATATCTGGTTGAATTTTCAACCACATGTGGTTGAAGTTTTATACAATTACCGTTGTTGAAATTTCAACCATGCAGTGGTTGAAATTTCAACCACCCAGTTGAAATTTCAACAACATGTAATTGAAATTCCAGTAACGAGAAAAAAATTTTATTCGGTACAGATAGTGAATTTCAAAGCAATTTTAATTTTTCAAAAATCTGGCATGAAACCCATAAAGATTCGTGGAAAATACTTTGCTTTGAGATTCATTAACTGTACCGAAAGAATTCTGATAAGGAATCAGTGAGTTATTTCGTACGTTTGTGTCGTGTGATTCATGAGATTAACAAAATGCATGTAATATTTAGGAAAATAAGCAGCTTTAAAGAAGACAAAAAAGGTACGTTGTAATCTCGGTTGGAATTATATTACCGTAATGAGTTGCGCGCCCAATTAGACAAAGTTTTCAACACTCGTTTTTGTGAACATAACCTAAAAAAAACATACAGCAGTTAGTACCGATACTGTGAATGAAATGTTCCCATTATGATAATATTATTCCAGCTTACCTTTTGTTTTTCTTCTCTAAAGCTGCTTCTTTTCCTGAATATTATGTCCTTTATTAATATTATTAATCTTACGACACAAACGTACGAATAACTCCTCGTGGGACTCTTTCTCCTTGGGGTCTGGCCTCGCGAGAAGTATGAGGGGGCATTGTATAGTTGAATTTTCAACTACATTTGAATGAATTTTATTTCAACTCCGTGGATGAACGAGATTTCAACCACAGAAGTGGTTGAAAAGTGGTTGAATTTTCAACATATTTCTAACAGTGCACACAGCTTTATGTACTGTGGAATACTACTGCGCATTACTATGTGCTATAGAAGCCTACTGCGGATCCATAATTATCAAAGAAGTTCAAAGCGCAGCCTTGTGCGCCACCAAACTGTACTGTGCATCTATATGTGTAATAGAAGCCTACCCAATATTTACAAGTCTACTGCGCATCCATAAGTATTGTAGAAGTGCACTGCGTATCCCTAAGTATTTTATAAGTCCACTGCGCAGCAGCGTGTACTGCAGAACTTTACTGCGCTGCTTCGTGTTCCACCAAACAGTAGTGCGCATTCATATGTGCCTTTTAAGTCTACTGTGCATCCAAAAGTATGCTAGAAGTATACATATATGCCTCCAAACTGTACTGCGCATCCATGTGTATCATAGAAGTCTACTGCACATCTTTAAGTGTCGTAAAAGTGTAGCGTGCAGCTATATGTAACGCTTTTTCCGAATTTTCCCTGTAGTTTTTCATCATTATGTAACACTAAGCTAGACCCCTCCCGCCCCCAAAAAGTGTTACGTAATTTATGCACGACCCCTTATTGCTTTTGAGAATCCATGCATGGAAATAGCTACAAACCTGAATTATTCGTTTTCGAATTTAGTTAAAGAATGCACATCCAATATCGGTGGTTCTAACAACTTGCTGTAGGCAGAGCCCCGCGTGCAACGAACCTTGTGGGAACTTCGATCGATCTTTCCAGAATGTAAGCATGTGTTTTTCAGCGCCGTTGGCAGTTAGTTCGTCGAACCGTTCAGAAGCCTCCGATGGATCTTTCCTGGCATGATCACTAGAACTCATATCCTGTATCCATACTTATTTCTTTGTCTCGAGCCTTCTCGAAAATTCGTTGCATAGAAAATCGTCAGAGATCACCACGTCTACAAAGAAATTTCTGGAAGGCTCGAGACGTTGAATTTTATATATGTACCATTATAGGTGGAAGTTGAGAATATATCGATTCATCTTTTCTGCAAAGCAGTTACAGACTATTTTCAATATCGATGCTTCTGGAAAGTGTACGGATATTCTTGGTTGGCATTGTAGTAGTAGTTTTCTACAATGCGTAGGGCTGCGCAATGCAGTTATACGACAATTAGGAATTCATAGTAGACTACATAGCATATGCGTGTATGCAGTACAATTATATGGTACATAGGGCTGCGCAGAAAACCTATGCAGTAGGTAGAGCTGCGCAGTGAAGTTGTACAACACTTAAGGGTGCGCAGTAGTGTTCCACGGAACATGCATAACCGTTCCTTGTTGCACAGGGTTGGGCAGTATAGTTAAGAAGTAAATAGGCCTGCGCAGTGATGTTGTACGATAACTATAGGCGCACAGTCGACTTCTCCGGTACATGCGGTTGCGCAGTACACTCACGGAGTGAGCAGATTAGCGCAAAAAACTTCTACCGCACGAAGAGTTGCGCTGTTGAGTTATAGGACACCGAGGGCTGCGCAGTCATTTCAACCAAAAAAGATGAAATTTCTATTTTAAAGAGATGAATTTTTAAACCAAAAAGACGTGAAATACTAAGAAGAATATTATGTCAGTATGACCGCGAATTTCCATTTTTTAAATTCCACAATTCTGAAAACCAAAGCTTGAATGGAAATATATTAATTCAAGTAAGGATTTTTCTTACGATTCTGGTCTACGTCACACATATCTAATATTTGTCACAGAGATATTTCAATCCATGTACTCTTTTTACATTAATGTATTCTCTGAATTTCGTAATTTAGAATAATGTAAACACATGCCTCTATTTTAAACATGAATCATCTGAGTTTCTCAAGGTAGGTATAATAATTATACAAGTACGCGACCTCAACTTGTACTTAAAAGATCATTTGATAACAAATAAAAATGTTCACGTCACCAATCGTCAAAATTATCCATATACGCAATTTATGCTCGGTTAGGGAAAAACAACAAATATCTCAGAACATTACATATATACGAAACATCAGAATACTCATTGGTTACGTTGTATTCCAAATTCTGTTTTCATCAGTTTTTCCTAAATTTGAAAGAATGAGGATTTTTTGTACTCTGGTCTTAAGCATGGACGTTATTCTGAATTCTTTTGGTAAGTAAAGAATAAATTATAATTTTTTTTAGTAAGTACGTTGGATCATCTATTATACAATCATGAATGTAGAATACTATGTAAAATCTTTGAAAATAAACAGTTATTATTGATATCAGTTTTTCTACTCAACTATGATTATTAGACAGGTTTTCAGATTTCATAGGGGAAATATGAAATTTTTTTTTTGTTTAGGACACGAAATTTTAAAAGCTTTCTACATGTTCAAGAAAAATTATCTTCCAGCAAGAACAAAAAATTCACGAGATTTTCAGGGTATTTAAATCAGTTCTTGAAATGATTACCTTGTAAAATTCGGTCACCTTTTTCTCCAAACACAGCGATTTTGAATTTTGATTGTCATTTCAAAGTAAGTTAAAATAGGCTATGCATGTGAATATTTTTTTATTCACTTTGAAGTAATCACTCGTAAATACATTATGTTGGTAGAAGTGATGTAAACCATTTACAAGTTTCACAATAAAAAAATGCAGGTATATTTCAGAAGTACTTAGCAATCTTTAATTGTACAATTGATGTGGACAATCAATTATAATAATTTACATCTAAATAAGACACTCGGGTTTTTTTTACTTCGCGGCGACTATTACCCTGAATCTTGATAATATATCGTTAACATCACAAATTCATAAATCTTCTTTGCCTTTTTACAGAAATGTCTTTAGGTATACCGTCCGAAACAAAGGACTTTCTGGCAAATTTTGGGAAGAGTAACGAACATGCGAATCATGAAGGTAACCCCAGTACAAAATTTAAGGCTCGGCCATCTGCAAACTCTTTCGCTATCATTAAAGTTGCTTGAAATTTCATAGAAATCTTGAAAATCTTTCGGAATCTCTTGAAACTTCTGGATACTTTTGGAAATATTTCAAAATCCATGAGAGTTTTTGAAATTTGTTAAAAATCTTAGATATCCCACGAAATTCCTTGAAAGAATTTGTATACCATTGATTTCATCATGACATTTAGCCTCAGAAGGGATCAAAAAGTTAACAATAACCATTGTTATAAACAGCTTTTGTCGTAAAATATCTAAATTCCGCATTTTTTGAGATTTAAGTTCCCAATAAATGCCTGGATTACTACAGATATTCCTAATCAATAATCTAACTTTGATAATATTAATTAAAACATAATAATTTAAAATAAATTCGAAAATTGGACAGTTCAACACATAAAAAAAACTTTTGAATCGTAATAGCTTGATACTGAGTTTGTTTTTTACGAGTGAGTAATAACGCTGAATACTAAAATCTTATAATTAATAATTATGATAAGTTGTTCATTAATATACTTACCAGTACATTTTCATTAAAAAATAACAT
This sequence comes from Andricus quercusramuli, assembly GCA_932178445.1. Taxonomy (NCBI): domain Eukaryota; kingdom Metazoa; phylum Arthropoda; class Insecta; order Hymenoptera; family Cynipidae; genus Andricus; species Andricus quercusramuli. Next base: position 300,028 of record CAKNXH010001851.1, on the reverse strand, counting down.
TCGATGATAATTCTGTGAGTCTTAGCTTGATAACTAAGAATTAATGATATATATATTAGAAGATTTACCATTAAAACTAATATAAAATGTGTCAAAGTTTTGCTTATTTTTATTATTTGTCTTTGCATGATGCAGGTGAATTAGACCATTTTTAGGTAAATATTTCAATTTTAACAGTTATTCAGCTCGAATGTTCCAAAAGTGATTCAAAAAAAAATATTCCAGTTGTATTATGAGTTGTGCTACATGATGGAGTTAATGTTTAAAAACATATATTTTTGCACATTCCAATAAATTGAAATGATTTACCCTTGAAAGTCGCCTACTCTTGTAATAGTTTTTCCTACTAGAAATTAAATTTAATTCTCTATTTCTTCTTGCAGAGTTGAGTTCACATTCCGAGTACTTATCTAATGGCGACCCTATTCCTAGTGTTCCTTGTGGCGGACAGGACTCTTCTTCTAGCAGACAACATTCTCCTCCCGGATCTCTTCCTCCTGTCAAACCTCCTTCTCGTGCCAGGTCCAGGTCTCCTCCTGCCAATTCCACGTACATAGCTCCACCTACCTATCTCATTACTTCTTCTGACGGATATAGATATGGATTCGACCAACTTGAATTTATTCGGCTTATTCCCAATAAGAATCGGCACCGGCAATTCCAACTTCGAAGATATACTTTTCCTGCGGATACACCACTTCGAATACTCGCAGGGCGTTCTCGTCATGTGCCTGTGCCAATCCAAGAACAAACTGTATTATCAACATTTGACGGTGATGTTTTTGCAATATTGGACAGTAGCACTTCTCTTGCTGGAATATATAAACATACTTATCTTACTAACAGTTACTTACGGGTAAAAATAAACATGGAAAGTGGCACGATTACTTCATTGACCAAAGATGAAATCAGGGAATTTCCAGTAGGTTCACGTTTCTCAATTTTATATCATTTTAAAGTACAGCATGTAAAATGCAATCTTCCACACTAATAATTCAATCACAAAAAAATGAAACTAGTTAAATTTATTCAGTAACAGTAACAATAAAAACGTTACTTTTTTAGCTATTTCAGAAGTGTAGTTTCAAGTCTTTTAGAACAATAAAAATCAGTGTAGTTTTGAATTGCAACAAAAATGAGCTTCGCAGGCTCATTTTGAGAATCTGGCGGAAATTCATCATTTTGAGACTGTTACTTTCTCTTTTCGAGTAGTGTCGAGTGTTGGGCTGAATTTTCATCGACCTAATTTCTTTTCATTTCACAGCGCGTATTCGTCACACAAAATAAAATTTTTACTAAGTGGTGCAAGATATCCAAACTAAAACCGGGATATCACATTGAAGCCTAAGCGCTAACAGAAATTCGGATTAGGAAATTGTACAATACTATTTATGTAGTGAGTGGGGTATGGCGCCGAGCTTCGTATGAAATATCCTATCAATTATAATTAGAGTGTGGTTTTGATAGCTGTATTTTTTCTGCGTAAGGCTCACATTACCAGAGAACATATGTTATTACTCAAAAGCGTTTTTTAACTAGGTCATTATTTGGCATTTACTTAATTCGTGGGTTATGCAATTCGGTATAAAATATAATAATTCTCAAGAGTATAATTTAACGAAAAAAAAATACTCGAGACGTGATCAACACTAAATATATGATTTCTTATCACTTAAAGTAAAGTGTGTGTCAAAACCCAGTTACAACCTCTCGGTCACAGAAAATTCTATTCAGCGTGTGGCTATCTGCAGTTGCCTTTATTAGATATCTTATTTACTAATAGAAACCAAAGGCGTAACAATGTAAAATAGGCATTGATCAATAATTTTTGAAATCATGTTAATCGAGTTTGTTTCTTACTTCCTTTTTTTATCCTAAATTGGAAAATATTAGAATTGAATGTAACAAGCAAATAAAAAATAAAATTGTATAGAAAATGTTTTTTTTTCCTTATTCACCTTTTTTATTAACTGAAAAATATGTAATAATTCAGGATTTTCCAATAGCATAAGGATGCCTACACATGGAGCATGTTGCTCAGAAGATGATTCCCAAACAATTTATACTCCACTTGATTTCGTTTCTTGCCTCAAAATTATTTTATACTTCAAGTCAATTTTTGACACTGAAGAAAATCAAGAAAAAAGACTTTACATAGTTTGGATAAAAATATTTATCAACTTTTTTCTTGAATTTTTGCACCGAAAAATTTACTTTGAGTAAAACAAAATTTTGAGGGGAAGAAATGAAATCAACAGAAGCTGCTATTGCTCAGAAATCATTGATTGAACTTTAAAATTTTGCTCCATGAAAGGGTAACCTGAGTTGAAAATGCGAGAGCATTCTATTTTCCTTCACCAAGCGAAGATCGAAGGAAGCTATTCTGAAATTGTGAACGTGACCGAGACTGTTTCCTGTTTCAAAAAAATTCCTCCTAATTGTTTGCACAAAGTTAAGGAAAATACAAATTTGTTTAAATTACAATGGTTCCTCGCGCGCTACGTCTCAACAGAATCCTGTTTTCCATTTTCAGAATTTTGTCCGCTTGTACATATTTTTAGTTCTCCGTACAAAATTGTAATTATTTCAGGGAGCATGAATTCATGAAAACTATATTGCTCAATAGGCTGTGAATGAATAATGGCTAATCTTACGAGAAAATAGCACTTGAGTGCAAACCTTTATCGTGTGTCAAAGATTATTAAAAAAAAATTGCAAACAAATTTCATATGCTCATTGAGGGTTTTTATTAATAGGAATTATTATAAAAATGAAGGAAAAGAGTTAATGTACTTCAAATGGTTCTTTTTTTCTTCCAACCAATTGAATAAATATTCAATTCACTAGGATTAATAATTTCGTTGAAATAAATTCCCATTCGTTATAAATAATTTAATTTTGTTAATTGAATGAAATATTCCCTTCAACTAAAAAATACACATTTATGTAAACATAATATTTTACTCATCTAAAGAAAGGCCTGATTGATATAAATGCATCAACTCTTTGTATCAAATATATATTTGTAACTTAATTAATATTGTTTCCAGTTCAATAATTATTTCTTCACTTTGAAGAAATCTAAATACACTATTCAAGTATGGACAAATTAATTGATTCAAATGCACCCTGATCAGTTCAAATAATCAAACTTATATTGAATCAAATAAATATTTCTTTAAAGGACTAGTCAGATTTCTATGAAACCAGACATTTTGAGTCAGAGAAAACATTTCCTTGAATGTACAAATAAAAGTTGCTACTGTGAAAGAACATTTTCGTGATGCCAAGAAATGAGATTCAAGTAAATGAATTTACATGTTGCCAAACAATTTTGTCAGTGTGTATATTAATATTTATAAATTTATTTTTGACTTAATATGCATTGCATAATAGAAAAAGTAAATTAATATCATATTCAATATACCCATGTATATAAAATTTCATTCACATGTGTATAACGTCATTTGCGTATATTTTATATGAAGTACGCTATTATTTTTCCTAACAGTGAAGTTAAAAAGATGAACTATCTAGAAGAAAGTTAAATTTTTAACAAAATAAATCAATTTTCGACCCGAAAGGATTAATTTTAACAAAATACATCAATTTTTTATCAAATAGTTGAATTTTCAACTTATAAAGGAATATTTTTCAACCAAAAATTGAATAGATGAATTTTCAGATAAGAAAAATGAATTTGTAAAAAAAAAATTCAACAAAACTGACTTTCACCCAAAGAGGTAAATTTTATAAATAAAATTAATTTTCAATAAAGTAGTTTAACTTTCCGCTAAGTAGTTGGGTTTTTAACCATAAAAGATACATTCTAAATTAATTACTTAATTTAAAAAAATGTATTTTCCACCAAATAGAATCATTTCTACCAACAACATCGAATTTTCAATCAAATACATGAATTTCTTATAAGAAAGCTGTAACATGTGGCCTGCTACTCGTTATGGGTCCTCCTTAAATTTTATAGCAATCATAATAATATTCATACCGCGATATAATCCATGGCCAACAACATCTCAAAAACTTTAATAATTATAGAAAATGCATGTTTTTTTCAAAAACTCGTCATCTTGGGTAGAAAATGTAATGATTTTGTTTAAAAGTTAACTATGTTGTTAAAGTCATTATTTTTGGTGAAAAATGTCACTGTCTTAATAAGCATTCATCGTTTTGGATTGAACATACATCTTTGATGGCAGAATAGTCATCTTTCTTGGTTGAAAGTAAACGTTTTTGTTGAAAATTTAACTTTCTTCAAAAAGACGTCTCTGAAGTTCACTATTAGGAACTGTAGTAGCTGACTTCATATACAATATATCCAAATAACTTTACACACATGTGAATGAAATTTAATATACATGTGTATATTAAATGTAATATAAATTTTATGATTTGAATATACAATTTATACTAGGTCTAAAATAAATGTATTAGTCTTAATATACACAATGAAAAAAATGTTCGGAAACAAGTTAATTCATTTACTTCAATCTTTGAAATCTGATTAGTCCTTCAAAGAAAAATATTATTTGATTCAATGAGTTCGATTCTTTGAATTAATCAAGACGCAATTGAATCAATTAGTTTGTCCACCCATGAATCAAGTCTTGGTTAAAAGTGAACTACTTTTTTTTAAATATTCATAATTTTAGTTGAAAATTCGACTATTTGGTGGTAAATTAACTTTTTTGTTAAAGATTCAAATTTTCGGGTTTAAAATTCAACTGTCCTGTAGAAAATTCATGTATTTCGTTGAAAATTCGATCTTTTTGGTACAAATTGTTATATTAGGTGGAAAATAGATTTTTTCAAAATTAAGTATTTGATTAAGAATGTATCTTTTATGGTTAAAAACCTAACTACTTAGTGGAAAGTTGGACTTAATTATTAATTTTATTAAAATTTAATAATTAAATTTATTTATCAAATTCACTTCTTTCTTTTAATTTCTTCGAATCAAAGAGATGATTATTTAATTCTTATTAAATTCGAAAGAATAATTATCAAGTTAAAAACATATTTATTTGATACAAAGAGTTAATGCATTTATACCAATTAAGCATTTCTTCAGATGAATAGAATATTGTGTTTACATGAATATTTATTTATTTAGTCGAAGGAAATGTTTCATTTATTCAGAAAAATAAAATTATTCTTAGATAACTAATAAACATTTATTTCAGCGAAACAATTATTTTGATAACTTAGAAGACTATTTGGCCGTTTATTTAGAAGGTAAAAAAGTAGACTTTTCATTTGTTAATGAGAAATCATCTAATAGGCCAAACGTTGTCACCATTTTTTCTCCAACTGTTGCAAAACCTATAACTAATTTTATACCATACTATTATTAATATTATTATCATCTTATACCATATTTTATCCCATTAATGACATTGTTAATTGTTCATCAACTCTCTCGCTCCATTTTTATATCAATTGATATGAATAAAAACCCAATATATTTTCTATAAATCCACGCTCCCTTGAATAATTGAAATTTTCTATGAAAAAATAGGAAAAATGTACAACTGTAAAAAATTTTGAAAATCGAAAACAGAATTCTGTTCAAAAGTAGCGCATGAGGACCCTGAATATGCATAATTAATTTATAGCTATTGGACCATTGTAATTAAAACAAATTTGTATTTTTCTCAACTTTGTGCAAATAAGCAGAAGGCATTTTTTTTTTTTTTAATGGAAACAGTCCAGGTCGGTCTTTGTACTTCCCCCACATTTGTGCATAGACTTTTCAAAATTAAACGTAAAACCATCGACAACTGTTATTTGATGATTGTGAATTCTCTTTTGTTAAGCACCTTCGGCTTTAACGAACAAATTCTCATAAGGCATCTCGTACTTCGAGCTCGATTAAAATTTGTCCTGAATGCGCACTTTTCTGTATTATATTCCACTCTATTATAATACTATAAATACAGTTTTTTTATTTATTACTTTGATATTTTTTCCTAAATTAGCATCAAACTTTATTCGCAGCTATCCTGAAAGATGTATCATTTTAATAAATGTTTAATTATTATTACAAATCATAATGTGCATTGATATTGGAACAGCCGTATTTTTATTGCCTTGTTTTTATAATTCAAAAAAATGCGTATCCTATCAGAAAAATGTTGAAAGCGTAGATATAAATCCTATCAAAAACTAATTTATAATAGATTTGTCGATCTATCAAAAAATAATTTCGGAAAAATTTGTCAATCTTTTCTCGATGAACAATTTTTGTCTAATAATTTTTTTTATTACCTTGTATCGTTTCTGCAAAAATTGTCATTTTCCTTCAAAGTAATTTTTTACGATTGAAACAAAAACTGCGCGTCCTATTAAAAAAATGATTGGAATTAAACTTGTAGATTTTTTGGGGGGTAAACAACTTTTGTTTGTTCATCTTTTTTCGTATTTCATGTCGTTATTCAAGTGGATGAAGGAGAAAGGAGTTAGAAGGTGCTAGTGAAAGAAACGGAAGTCGCCTCAATTAGAAGCCTAAAGATTTGTAAGTAATGGTTATGTAATAACATGAGTGAATTAGGATGCGTTACCGCGCTCTCTCTCTCTCTCTCTCTTTCTTGCTTGCATTCTCGCTTTCGATCACTCGCTCACTCGTTCACTAACACGTCCCAAATTTCGCTATCGTCATAAATAGAAATAAGGATATAGATATAAGATTTTCTGTAAATAGGTGTAAATAATTGTAAATAGTAAGGATAAGATTTTATCAAACATGTAGAAGGAAGTGTTGTAAGAAATGGAAGTCATGTAAACCCTTAGGGGACACATTACACAGCCCCACAAGAAAAATGAAGTTTCATATCCTTGAACCAGACCCATGCATCCCTATGTATTTTTTATCGCTGAATCCAAATCCTGGGTCAAAAAAATTCATATACCCCATACATTTTTAGCTAGAGCCAAAAAACACCCCTAGAATGGGGTGAAAATGAGATTAAACAACGAGCATAGTTGTTGCATCTGAATCAATCGAATTATACAAATTTTCAAGTGTATAGCGCATAAAATTGATTTGAAACACCCCTCCCCACCTACCCCCTAACCCAGCTAACCCCTAAAAACCACCTCCAGCATACGACAAGCAGGCTAACCCACCTACGCCTGGGAACAATGAGTTTAGTCGCCTTTTTTTGAAATAATTACATTCGACACCACAAGCGTGCTAATCCACGTACCCCCTAACTCACCTAACCCCTAGAAACCAATCCTACCAAACCACTGACAGGCTAACCCACCTATCATGGGAACAGCGAGTTTGGTCGCCTATTTTTTTAAATAATCACATTCGATACCACAAGCGTGCTAACCCACGTACCCCATAACTCACCTAACCCCTAGAAACGAATCCTACCAAACCACAGGCAGGCTAACCCACCTAACCCTGGGAACAGCGAGTTTAGTCGCCTATTTTTTTGAAATAATTACATTCGACACCACAAGCGTGCTAACCCACCTACCTCCTAAATCACCTAACCCCTAGAAACCAATCCTACCTAACAACAGGCAGGCTAACCCACCTACCATGGGAACAGCGAGTTTAGTCGAAACTCTACCCCTGTTTTTTTAAACTCTACCCCTGTGCCAAGTTTCATGAAAATCGACACTGGACGGTAAGTATCCTGAGTCAAACGTAATACTAATAAGCTACCCCTAAAGAGTTGAAAGAAACTACCCCTAAGTTCCAAGGACGTGGGTTAGCACGCTTGTGGTGTCGAATGTAATTATTTTAAAAAAGTAGGCGACTAAAGCTCACTGTTCCCAGGCGTAGGTGGGTTAGCCTGCTTGTGGTTTGGTAGGATTAATTTCTAGGGGTTGAGTGAGTTAGGGGGTACGTGGGTTAGCACGCTTGTGGTGTCGAATGTAATTTTTTTTTTTAAATAGGCGACTAAACTCGCTGTTCCCAGGGGCAGGTGGGTTAGCCTGCTTGTCGTTTGGTACACGGAGAAAATTTGGTTAGGAAACTTTACCAAACTTTTGAGTAAAATTGGGATATATGGACTAAAAGGAGAATGTTTGACATTATTGTAATAATTTGTGACGTGCAAAAGGTTAAATAATACATGGCAGTTCGGTAAACTTTAATAGCGCAGATTAAAGTTTCCAAATGTACAGTAAATATTTTCAAAAGTAAACATTAATGCACGTCGTGTAATTATTGAGAACTATTCTGTCATACATTGAGGAAAAATTGGATAAAATTTCATATTAGTTGAGTAAAGTTTGCAAATGTAAAGTCAAGCAAACTTTAAATTATGCAATGTTAATGCTTCCCTTAAAATCGGTTATAGAATGACAAATTTCGGTGAATGTTTCTAAGTAAAAAATGTATTATATACTCGAAAGTTTGGTAAAGTTTAAAATCAATTCTAGAGAAACATTGATTTTTGATATGTGACTGTTTCCACCACATTGCATGAAAGTTTATCCGCTGTGGAATAGATTTTAATTTTTGCTACGTTAGACTTTATTCGACAGTTTGGTAAACCGACATTCGAGTCGCAGTCGCCCAGCATCTCCCACCACTTCCCAAATCTTGCAGGATCGTATAAAAGTATTAAGCACCTCGAAGATATTTACCATTTTTTAAATTATGAATAAGTTGTTCAATTTTCAACCTATTCATAGTTCTCGTTGGCATTTAGTATTGGATAATGCATAATAGTTCTACAATTGCAAAATAAAGTTGGAGTTGATTTAGGAAGGTTATTACAAAGTTGGTTACCATGGATCGAAATTGACGCCTCTGGCGTAAGCCTTAGTGATGCTATTTCAGTGCTTTTTGCCATGTTAGTGTTTTCCTTACAAAATTTGTAGTTTTTTTTTCATTTAGTGGGATGAAAAAATTATATTTCAATGAGAATAAGAAAGCTTCGATCCAAAAAAATAATCCTGTTCCGAGAAAATCAAAATTGAAATTCGCGGTATCACGAAAAAAAAAGAAAGTATATATTTTTCCTATTGCATGATACAATTTTTTTTAAATATAAATACTAGAAGGTTAAAGAAATCAATACTCTGTTAAAATTTGATCTAAATATGAACTTAGATTTCATTGAATTTTGTTTTTAAATTATTGTGTCAATAAATGAGGTTTGGAAAAAAATCTTTTTACCACAACTCTTACTATAGTATAATTTTGCAAAGTTTTGTATTGATAACAGAAAATTCAGTTTCAAAAATAAGAAATAACAAATTTTTAAAAACAATTTCTTAAACTGAAATTTCTCATACGAAAAATCGAATAAAAACTTTTCATTAAATTTACGTCGCTATATAATTTTTTTGAGAATTCTTTTGCTAAAATCTTTTTTCATATTTTTTAAAATATTTTTTTACCATACAGTGTAATAAAAGTTTTTGCCAAATCTACATCGTAAAAATCTTTAAAGAATATATGAATAATTATTCAACAACAATGTTTTAAATAATTTTGTATTTTTACTCAGTGTAATTGGAAAAAATTTCATTTTTACAGAAATTTATATATAATTTGATTAATCATAATAACATTTTATATAATTTGTCAACTGCGGTATTAACCAAAGAGTAACTCTTTCAATTGTGCATTGCGTACCTACAAGAAATTATGTAATTTTTGCAGATATAATCAAATATACTGATAAGGATCACCATTGTGTACATTCTCAAAGAAAGTCACAATTAATATATATATAATATTTTTATACAATATATGCTAATTTCCGACGAAAAAAAAACTAATATAACCTAAAGTTGTTCATAATCCTAAGTTTAATTTTTAAGTAAAATGAATTTAATTTTAAATAACCGATTTCTGGTAAAAAGGGTTAACATAACCTTAAATCGTTCCAAAATTGTAAATCTTCTTTGAAGCCTATATCAAAATTGCCGGTGAAAATCACTAGCCTAAAACCTATAATGAAACAAAAGTTTTAATCTTCTTTGAAATCAAATGATTTTTCATTAAAAATACCGTTTTTTCACTCAAAATTCTTGGTCTTAAACAGCAACATAACCTGAAATGGTTGAAAAGTTCTAAATCTTCTTGGAAATTTTATAAATATAATTTATTTTAAACAAAGTCATTGGTTTTAAATTTAATGATTTGTCAAAAATAACGATTTTAGATAAAACAGGTCAACATAAGCTATAGTTGTTGAAAAATGGTACATGTTCTTTGAAATCTAATAATTTTTTATTAAAAATACTAATAATTCTCAATGAAAAACACAAACATAAAATAACAGAAAATTATTAAGAATTGTAAATCTGTTCCAAAATCCAATGACTTTTTTGCAAGATGATCGATTTTTTGTGAAGAACGTTAATATTATTTGAAACTATTCAAAAATTTGCTATCCTATTTGAACTATAGTGATTTTTTCACAATACCAGTTTTTGGTATAAATCGTTAACCTAACCTACAATTGTTAAAAATCAGAAATCTTGATGATTCTTGTTTAAAAATGCTAATTTCCAGTTTAAAAAAATTACACAACCTAAAATTTCAAATAAATTTCAAGTCTTTGAAATGTTTTGATTTTATAATATTTTTTTTTCACCCAGCGAAAAGTACTAATATGAAACATGTGTAATATTTTCAATAATTTATTAGCCAATTTGAAAGTTTTAATTTAATTGCTTAAAAGTAATGAATATTCAAAAAGCACAAATCGCTTTGGGTAAAATTCATATGATTTTCATTCGATTAAAATTTTTAAAAGCTCATTCTACTCCTTGAAAGGTCCTTTACAATTGTATTCATCACGTTTTTATTAAATATCATATAGAAAATTGTTTTATTTAAAACATGACTAAATAAAAGAGTTGTACGTATTATTTTTAAATAAAATAATTTCTACGAAAACGAGACGAATATAATTGTAAAGAAACTTTCGGGAAATGGAGTGAGCTTTTGTAAATTAAAATGAAATGCAAATGACGTATTTCGCCTAAAGCAGATGCAAAAACAGAAATAGTTGTGCAAATAACTACATGTCATAACCATGTAAGTGCAATTTTTTTGAAAACACGTTTTATTGGCTTAAAAATTCTCTAAAATTCTACCTGACATTGTGGTGAAAGGATATATCCAAATTCGAACGATAGTGTGATTTTATCTCGATAAACTGTGATCAATCATACGAAAATTTAAATCTTTGTATTTGATTACATCCTTTTATTGTATTAAATAGTTACAAAGACCAAAGTTAAAAGAACTGATTTTTAAAAAGATACAAAACAACTTCAAGTAATGAAAAGTCAAATAACAGAAATGAAGAATTGAAGAGCATAAATTTTAAAAGTGGTGTAAGAGAGAAAAAGTTAAGTAAATCACATTTTGTGTAAAGATCTTTAATTTTTTATATTTACATATTTTATGAGTGATTGCCGTGAAGTTGACAATTTTAGATAATATGATTTTCGAAAACAACAAAATTTTCAAACGGCCTCAAATATTTTTTAAAAATGAAGGATTACCCGAGAGGGTATGAAAATATAAAAATAAAATATCAAGGAACGTATTTGTGATGTATATGAATTTTACGCAAAAAACCTGTGGGACAGACTTTAAAGAGATTTTGAACATCCTTAACGGAAGAATATTTAACTCTACTTTTAATTTTTATCTTTTCCAAGTTAATATAAGTAACATCTGTAAATTTCACATATTTAAAAAATGGTTTAAATATGATTTGACAATTTTTCATTTTAAATTTGTAGCTTCAAATAGGTGCGTAGCAAGACATTTTGCATACTTTTTTATTTATTATTTCTAAACGAAGTCGTCCAAAATTTGGAAACTTTATTGAATTGTGCTTTGATATCATTTTAATACCTTACTCAGATAATATTAGAATCAAGTTAATATCCAAAGAAAAGGTGGAAAATTACTCAGAATTAAAGTGGCAATTACAAAATACATATTCCAAAAAATATAGATCTTATAATATAAATCTTTTTATGAAAACTTTAGTCACGGCACTGGTCGTTTCTCACAAGCGCTGAATCAATTCCTCTAGTTAGTATATAAGGAAGTTCCAAATTTCTCCTCTCAATGTGAAGCGTGCGTCAGCGTAGTTACGTCGAAAGCGTCTTATATATGTGTAGTATTATATTAGGGTTATTTATATGTATGTTATATGTGTTTGATAAGGTTTACGTGTCGTCAGTGTAATTGTAATGAAATTGTATTCTGATTGGCTGTAACTGACTCATGTGTATGTGAGTGTATGCTGTTGACTGTGTATAAGTTTGTTTTTTTGATTCGCAGAAGGTTACGGTTTACCAAACTGCCAGTTAAAGTTTCTCGAGCGTCAGTGACTCCTTCATGCCTTTTCTGTAAACCCACTTATATTTTGTACCAAGCCCTCGACCGCGTTTTACCCAATTGTTCAGTAATCTTTATCTGAAGTTTGATATATTTTACAATTATGTGCATTAAAATGTCAACTACCAAGTACAGTATTAATTAAAGTACAGTTCAGAAGATATTCGTGTCAGTTTGTCGCACTTTCATGTTTGTTAATGAAGTATTACCGAATTTCGTCTTACCAAACTAGATATGAAACTTTATCAAAGTGTCCATATGTCCCAACTTTACCCAACTGAGTTTGGTAAAGTTTCTCGAAATATTTTTCTCCGTGTAGAGGTGGTTTTTAGAGGTTAGCTGGGTTAGGGGGTAGGTGGGGAGGGGTGTTTTAAATCAATTTTATGCGCTATACACTTGAAAATTTGTATAATTCGATTGATTAAGATGCAACAACTATGCTCATTGCTTAATGTCATTTTCACCCCATTCTAGGGGTGTTTTTTGGCTCTAGCCAAAAATATATGGGGTATATGAATTTTTTTGACCTCGGATTCGGATTCAGCGATAAAAAATACATAGGGATGCATGGGTCTGGTTCAGGGATATGAAACTTCATTTTCTTTTGTGGGGCTGTGTTATGAATGAAAAAGTAGTCGCTCAACAATTCTTCAATTTGCCTTAGAACTAATCACTAATCATCAGAGAGGTGTTTTGTTCAAAGAAACATTGACTTCCACCAGATTTTGTAACCTCGTTCAAAGTGCTTCCTTAGCGAAGTTGGTAGTAGGATTCGAATCCTCGGAGAGTGCGATTTTTCAAAGCGTTTAAGTGTGCGGTTATATGTGTAAGTGACTACGTCTGCGAATTGTGTATTTAACAATTATAAAAAATAAATATTATGTATGAATAATTTCAAAAATAACTTTTATGTAACGTAGGTATGATTTACGCGTTTTATCAGCCTCTTTCAGTTCTGAAAGTAGCGTGCAGTACAATAATGCGTCCATAATACTCCTAGGAGTTGCTGGAAATTTAACTAATCCATTTTTGGTTGGAAATTGATCTTTTTTAGTTCTAAATTCAACTAGTTGGCTGAAAATGAATGCATATTGTTAAACATTCGCCTTTTGGTTTGAAAATACATATCTTTTGGTAAAAATTTCTTATTTTCTGGTTAAAAATGCTTGATATTTCGTTTGAAATTGGGCTGCTCACCTGAAGCAGCAGCGGCCGAACTGGTGGGGTGCGCGCCCGAATGGTTGGGGAGCTTGCACATATGATTCGGGAGATTCGAGTCGTCCACCGCGTTGGATGTTGCGCGTTCGACGTTTGCGCATGTTCGCTAATGGCCGCAGCTGATAAACATCAGGCTCTTCCCAAATGTCACCGTTTCTAGTTTATATCAATTTTATTATTCATGTGCGAGATGTCAGTGGAATACAGTGTAAACTAGTTATCTGGTTTTTCTTTGGATAATCATTAACGAAGGTAAGAGAAATATGAAACCTTATTTTTTCTCCAGAATTATTTCTGTATATATACAGAAATAATTCAAAGAAAAACCAAAGAAAAACCAAGATAACTAGTTTACAGTGTATTCCACTGACATCTCTCACATGAATAATAAAATTGACATAAACTAGAAACAGTGATATTCGGGAAGAGCCTGATGTTGATCAGCTGCGGCCATTAGCGAACATGCGCAAACGTCGAACGCGCAACATCCAACGCGGTGGACGACTCGAATCTCCCAAATCATAGGTGCAAGCTCCCCAACCATTCGGGCGCGCACCCCACCAGTTCGGCCGCTGCTGCTTCGGGTGAGCACCCCAATGGTTGGGGTGCTCGCACGACTCGTTGGTGCAAGCGCACCAATCCTTCGTGTGAAACAGAAAAAAAGAGAAACCACCCCAACTATTGGGGTTTAAACCCGAACCACTGGGGAATTCTTCGTTCAGTGTAGCAAACCATTTACTTCTTCTAACAGATCAATTTCTTCTCTCAAGCTTCCTATTCGTGCCAATTCCAGGTCTCCTACTGCCAGGCGCATAGTTCTATCTACCACACGTTGGTCAGGAAGAACGAATAGGTATCACAAAAATAGCAATACAGTGTGTGTGTGTGTGTGTGTGTGTGTGTGTGTGTGTGTGTGTGTGTG
>CAKNXH010001851.1:170638-276019 GCA_932178445.1 Andricus quercusramuli | reverse complement strand
TTTTTGAAGGATTTTATAAGATTTCCTAGGATTTCAATTATATTAAGTGATTTTAAAAGCTTTCAAGGTGTTTCAGTTAATTTTAAAGAATTTCAGGAAATATCAAATTTCATGTTATTTCATGGGATTTTAGAATATTTTACTGGATTTCAAAGAATTGAACGAAATTGAAGAATTGAATCCTAAATAATTTTAAAGATTTTAATATATTTTTAAAATATATTAATAATTTGAAATTGATTTCAATCATTTGAAAGAATTTCAACAAATTCGAAAGATTTTTTGGTATTTTTGAACATTTCAAGGATTTTCGAAGAGCTTTGAAAGATTTCAAAGGATTTGAACTATTCCAGGGTATTTTCAAGAGCTTTCAAAGGTTTCAAAAGAATTTAAAGGACTTGAAATATTTTAGGGGTTTTAAAATATTTCAAGGCATTATACAGTTAATTCATTTGAAGGTATTCCAAAGGATTTTTAAGACTTCAGGATAATATTAAAACTTCCAAAGAATTTTAAAGAGATTAAACATTTTTTTAAGGAACTTCAAGAGATTTCAAATTTTTCTAAATATTTTAGGGTATTTTTAAAGATTCCAAGACATTTTCAGGAGGTTAAAAAATAGGTTTCAATAATATGAAGGCATTTCAACAAGTTTTAAAGATTTTTGGGTATTTTAAAAAATTCCAAGGAACTTTTGGGAGCTTTAAAAAGTTTTAAAAAATTGCAAAAGATTCAAAAGGATTTAAAATATTTTAGGGTATTCCTAAAGATTTTATAGTGATTTTCAAAGGATTTTAAAAGCTCTCGAAATGTTTTAATACGTTTTCCAGAATTTCATAAAATATCAGATTTCATGTCATTTCACGGGATTTTACAATATTTCACTGGGTTTCAAAGATGTAAAGTAAAGAATTAAATTAGAAAGATAGAATTAAATCTTAAAGAATTTTCAATAATTTAGCATATTTTAAGGGATTCCAAATAATTTGAAATTGACTTCAATGATTTGAAGGAATTGCAATTAATTTCACAGATATTAAAGTTTTTTTTAATCCCAATTAATTTTTAAGAACTGTAAATAATGTTAAGGGATTTCAAAATATTTTTAATGATTTGAAATAGCTTAGGATATTTTTAAATAGATTCAAATAATTTGAAATGATTCCAAATGATCAGCAACTGATTTCAGGTAAAAAGATTTTAGGGAATTTTAAAGACAAAATTTGTAATTTTTAAAAGTTTAAAAAAATGGTGAGGGATTTCAAAAATTTAAAGGGATTTCAAAACATTTTTAAGGACTTTCAATATCTTAGGGTATTTTAAAATAGATTTCAATAATTCGAAATGATTCTGAATTAAAAAAAAAATTGGGTTATTTTTTAAATTTCGATGAATTTTTGAGAGCTTTAAAAATTTGCAATGGATTTCAAAGGATTAAAAATATTTTAGGTTATTTAAAAAAATTCAAAGTATTATCAAGAGCCTTAAAAATTGTGATGGATTTCAGAAGATTTTGAAGGATTTGAAATATTGTAGGGTATTTGAAAGGATTGCAAGTAATTTTCAATTGATTTCAATATTTCTCTCCGATTTAAATTATTTGATGGGATTTCAAAGGATTTTTATAACATACTTTTTATATATGTTCATGCCAAGATCTGCGAAGCGTAAAAAATTTCAAATGATTTCAAAAGATTTTAAAGGATTTAAAATATCTCAGGGCTTTTCTAAATAGATTTCACTAATTGAAAATGTTTTCAAATAATTGGAAAGATTTTATTGTATTTTTAAAACTTCCTTGGGATTCTTAAGAGATTTCGGAAATTTCAAGGTTTTGAAATATCTTAGTTTAAAAAAATATATATTTCAATCATTTGAAGGGACTCTGAATGATTTGCGAATTTAAGGGTATTTCAAAAAATTAAGAGAATGGCCAAAAAAATTTCACATGAGATTTTATATAATCTGGTTGCATTATTTATTTTTCAATCAATTTTCTTCAGCTGATCAAACCCCGACACCCACAAGATTTATCAGAAACTGCGAAGAAGTCGGTTTATTCCAGGATCTGCAAAGCGTTAACCCTTTCGAAGAAACATTTCGTCGAGCGGTAGAAGCTGGAAAAACAGGATCAATCTCAGTTTCAGAAGTGAGTTACTATTAAAAATGTAATTTTGTAAACCATTCAACCAAACCTTATTAATTCTGACTCATTTTGTTGCATTTTTATTTAGATTGGAAGTGTAGACGATACATTACATACCCCTCATATATTTCCGCATATTGAGGAAAGCCCATCCGCAAATCAAGTTCTTCCACTAACTACAATTTCTGTACCCCCTACAATCACTGTAACTGAAACTTCAAATGAGACGAGTTCAACTAAAACAAAAATACGTAGAAGTAGAGTGAGAAAGAAGAACTCGCACGCGGAGGAAGTAGTCAAGAAATTAAAAATCACAACTACTTGTACAAACAGTATTCAAACAACCGAGAGGATTGTTGTTAAACAAACAAATACTGCGATTGTCCCGAAAGTTCCTGCAGTTCAGGCACCAGCACCTTTGTAAGTTCAATTTTTTATTTAATTTCGTTTGATCTAGGAAAGGAAAAATTGAAAATTTTCAACTTAGAAGCTTGCTGTTTCTTATCAGTTAACAATGTAGTTCAACTTTCAACCAAGAAGTTCAATTTCCAATGAAAAAAAGATGAAATCTCAATAAAAAATGTAATAGTTGATACTATAAAGAACAAAAAATTCTCATTTTAAATAAGAAAGATTTGAATTGAACCAAACAGTTGCATTCTCAATCACAGAAATGAGCTTTCTACAAAACAGATGAATTTTCAACCAAATAGTGAAATTTTTTTACAAAAAATGATGAATTTTCATAGCAGGAGGTTAATGTTGTACTTAAAAAGTTAAATTCTTAACAAAATACATGAATTTTGAACCAAATAGTTGAATTTTTAACCAAGAAGATTAATTTCCTACAAGAAAAACGAATGTTAGTCCAAATTGTATTTGATTAATTTTTTATTTCGATTTTTTTCGTTTATAAAATATTTTAACTAAATAGTTTTTTTTCAATGGAGCATTCAAATTTTCGTTTAAGAGAATTAATTTTTAATAAAAAAAAGGAATTTTCTACAAAAAGTTCAATTTTGTACCAAATAGTCTAATTTTCTATCAACTTGTTAAATTTTTAAGCCAAAAAGACAAATTGTCTACAAAACAGTTAAATTTTCAACAAAATAGTTAAATGTTAAGTTTAAAAAATTGATTTTTAATTTTCCACCTAAAGAGATGAATTTTGAACAAAATATCTGAATCCTCAACCAAAACAGATTAATTTTCAAATAACAGTTGTCTTTTTAACCAAAAAATTCATATTTTACCAAAAAATACGAATTTTCAACAAAATGCATATATTTACAATCAAATGGTTAAATTGGCTACCAAATTGTTGAATTTTTGAGCCAAAAATGCAAATTTACTACAAAAAAATTGAACAGCAATAAAGTTCATTTTCAACCTAAAAATATTAAGTGTCAAGCAGGCAGTTGCATTTTTAAGCAAAGAAATTAGCTTTCTACAAAACAGATGAATTTTTAACCAAATTGTTGAATTTTCAACAAAAAATAGGAATTTGAATAGCAGAAGATTAATTTTGTACAAAAAAATGAATTGAAATTCAACCAAGAAGATTAATTTTTTACCAGAAAGACAAATTTTCAACAAAATACGTACATTTTTATCAAATTTTCAACAAATTACATACATTTTCAACTAAATAGTTTCAAAAATGGATGTAATATTAGTTCAAATTTTATTTGATTAATTTTTTATTCAGATTATTTTCGTGTATAAAATTTTTTAACTAAACGATCAATTTTTCACGAAAAATGGAATAGTTAGGTTTTCATTTCACAGAATTAATTTAAAATAAAAAAACTAATTTCTCACAAAAAAGTAAAATTTTGTACCAAGTTATTTAATTCTCAAGTCCAGAAGTGAATTTTGTACAAAGCAGTTGAATTTTCAACAAAATAGTTGAATTTTAAGTTAAAAAAATTAATTTTGAACCAAACAAAAAAAAAATTTTCAACTATTATTGTGAATCTTCAACAAAAAAATGAACTTTCAAGGAACTAGTTTCACTTTCAACCAAGGAGTTGAATTTTCTACCTAAAAAGCTGAATTTTTAACCAAATACTTGAATCCTCAACCAAACCAGATTACTTTTCAACCCACAGTTCCATTTTTAACCAAAAAAATGAGCTTTGTACAAAAAAGATGAATTTTCAACCAAATAGTTCAATTTTTAAACAGAAAGATAAATGTTCATAACAGAGGATTAATTTTCTACCAAAAAATACGAATTCTCACAAAAATACTTAATTTTTTTACCAAATAGTTGAATTTAAACCAAGAAGATTAATTTTTTACCAGAAATACGAATTTTTAACAAAATACGTACATTTACAGCTAAATAGAAGAATTTTTAACAAATTACATTAATTTTCAACCAGTTGCAGATTCATAATTTTAGTTAAAAAATCTTCACTTTGTTTGAAAATGTAACTTTTTTTTTGAAAAAAGTTTTTCTTTTTGGTTGACACTTTTCCTTCTAACTGAAAATGTAACTATTCCGATTGAATATTCCATCATTTTAGTGGAAAATTCATCTCTTTGGTTGAATAGTAATTTTTTTTCTGAAAATTTAACTATTCAATTCTTGGCTGACAATGTATTTTTTAGTTAAAAATGCATTATTTTGTTGAAAATTCGTCTTTTTGGTAGAAATTAATCTTTTCAGTTGAAAATACATCCTTTAGTTTAAAATTAAACTATATAGTTCGTCTTTTTTAGTTCAAAATTGAACTATTCCGTTGAAATTTCATGTATTGTGTTGAAAAATCGTCTTTTTCATGTAGAAAATTAATCTTCTTTTATGAAAATTCATCTTTCGGTTAAAAATTCAAATATTCAAGTTAAGGATTCATCATTTTAGTTGAAAAATTCATCTTTTTTGTTTAAAGTTTAACTATTCCAGTTAAGCATTCATCATTTTAGTTAAGAATTCATCATTTTGGTTGAAAAATAATTTTTTTTCAGCTGAAAGTTTAACTATTTCATTTTTGGTTGAAAATAGATCTTTTTTAGTTCAAAAATCAATTATTTGGTTGAAAATTTTGCTTCTTTAGTTGAAAATTTAAGTATTTCGTTAAAAATTCATGTATTTTCTTACAAAATCATCTTTTTTGGCAGAAAATTAATCTTCTTGATTTGAAAATTCATCTTTTTCGTTGAAAATTGAAGTATTCCAGTTAAATATTCATTATTTTAGTTATGAATTCATATTTTCTATTAAAAGTAAAACTACTTGGTTGGAACTTGAACTCTTTTTTAAAAATTAATCTTTCTAGTATAAAATGCATCTATTTCAGTTGAAGATTTATAATTTTAGATGGAAATCCATCATTTTGGTTAAAAATTGGTTTTGTTTTTTGTGGAAAATAATTTGTTCACTGAATATTTTGATTTTTGATTGAAAAGTCACATTTTTTTAGTTCAAAATTCAACTATTTGGTTAAAAAATAAACCTTTTCAGTTAAAAATGCAACTATTTTGTTGAGAATTCATATATTTTGTTGCAAAATCGTTTTTTTTTTGTTTTTTTTTAATAAAATTGTTCCTTTCGGTTGAAAATTCATTTATCTTGTTGAAAATTCATATTTTTACTGGAAAAGTTAGGCATTTGAAGTAGTTTAAATTCAATTCAATATAGTACGTACATTAATTTTACCTAAATATGCACTAAATTCTAAGTATAAGAAGATAACATAAAAATGTATTCGAATTATTATTCAAATTCTTGAACTTTAGCGTCAAATTCAAGAAATAATTCATTATGTTTTTAGTATTATTTAATTATTTAATTATTGCATGGTGCTAATTTATTTAAGTATATCTTGTAATATAATTTGTAATATTTGAATGGCTCCGTACTATGAAATATTATACCTGGAAAAAATCTGGAATTTTCAGGAAATTTTTTCCAGGTACACTAGATTTAAGAAATAGTCAACACCTCGATTTAATATGTTTTAAATTGCATGACACTATTTTGCTACTGTTTTTCAAAACTTATATTGACACTTTTTTAATGTCTGATGTGAGTCCGAGCCGTGGATTTGTATTTAGAATTGCAAAAATATTACATTTTAGAATTATATGTGATTGAATAACCAATTTTGTGATTATGCTTTTCTAGGTCCATCAATGGCGAAGAGGTACAATTACTATTAAAAACCTCAGATGGTAAACTGCTACAGCTATCTGCAGCTCCTGTGAATGACTCTCAAAGCAACATTAATAGCACAAATACTCAACGCGTGATTTTAAAAACTGAGCCTCCCCTGAGGACTGTAAAAGAAGCGGAACAAAAAAGTACCGAAGCGTCGAAACTTTCCATTGCAAAAATGGTAAATAGATTTCCATTTATTTTATTGAACTCACTAGAAAAAAAAAGTGATTCAGTTAATTATTTTCTTTTAGAAGTTGAAGCAAGTTCTAACAAAAGGTTTAACTGAAACTGTAAATGAGAAGACGGAGAAAATTCCCGAGAAAGTAAAAGAATCTTCACCATCTAAAGAAAACAGAAGAAAGCAATTTGACCAAAAACAAGACATTTTAGAACGAAATCGAGCAAGTTCCATGCGCTGCCGAGCGAGGAGAAAAGCATGGATTCAAGAATTGGAAACGACAGTGAAAAATGTTAACGATAGGAATACCTGTTTGCAAACAGAAGTTAAATCTTTGCGATCTGAGGTTGCGAAGCTGAAGGCTCTTCTCTTGGCGCACAAAGACTGTCCAATTACGAAAGCGATGGAAAAGGGTGAGATTTTCACTGATTCAATTTTCTTTTCTTATATACTTTTTTGCGCTTAAAGTACAGACTAGGGTGTAGCCTTAAAAATAATTTCAGAAAATGAAAAACAATTTTGTCCCGAAAAAAAAAATTGTTTTGAGAAATTCTTCCAAAATTGCTTTTTTTGCTCTATTAATTTTTTTATTGAACCAACTGTTGTCAGAAAAAAATTGAAAAGGGGTTGAAAAAAGTAAAAAAAATGTTTTTGATTTTTGATCCTTGAAAAGCGTTTAGTTTTTGATTGCAATTCAAAATTTTCCAAAACTTTTTTCAAAATTATTATTAAAAAAGTTTTTTTGAATCCCTAGTCGAAAAACGTTTACACAGAAGTTTAATAGTAAGTAAGTGATATTTAACAAGAAAGTACTAAAATTTACAGTTTTTGCATAAAAATATTTTGTAGGATGACAAATATTTAATTTACATTAAATAATCTCTAGAAAATTGAAAAAGTTACATTTAACTTAAAGCTCTAAACCTTAAATTTTTATAATTTTTTTCATATTATTGTATCTTCATATTTTATAGCTTAAACGTAAACGATTTATTTGCTAATTTTGTAGATTTGAAGAAGAAATTGCTGCCAATTAACAAAATCTTTATAGAACTTCACAGGCCAAAAAGCTCTGAAAACATGGGAAATAAGGATATTTTTCACGAAAATAGGGGAATAAATTTTCTTAAATAAAGTTAATTTAGGTACTAATATTAAATTCAAATTGGAAAAAAATTAATTTACAACAAAAAAAACTAATTTTCAACAAAATGGTTACATTTTCAACTAATTAATACTATTTTAAACCAAAAGAGACGAATTTTCAACAATATATATGAATATTCAACCAAATAGTTGAATATTTTACCTACTGAAAAAGGTAAATTTTCAATCAAAAATGGGATAGTTAATTTTTCGGTAAAGTTAAATTAAAATCTCAACCAAATTGTTGAATTATTAAGCCAAAATATTTTAAAACTTTTGAATTGTCAATTAAAAAATATAAATTCTCAGAGGAAAATAAAATAGTCACATTTTCAATCTAAAAAATTAAGTTCCAACAAATTAGTTACATTTTCAACATCAACAACTTTAAAACAAAAGAGATGAATTTTGAACAAAATGTGTGAATATTCAACCAACTAGTTCAATATTTAACTAAAATAGGTAAATTTTCAATAAAAAGTGGGATAGTTAATTTCCCGATAAAAGAATTATTTTGCACACAAAAAAAATAGTTCGATATTTAATTAAGGAGATTAATTTTTGTCTACATTATGAATTTTCGAAAAAAAAAATGAATTCCTAACAGACGTGTTCAAGTATCGCCCAAGTAGTTGAATTTTTAAACAAAAATTATTTTTATTTTAATCAAAAACAATTGAATTCATCAACAAACAAGTTGATTTTTCAACAACAGATTTTTCAGTCAAGAAATAAATAAAATTTTCAAAAAAATTATTTAATTTTCAATAAAGTAGTTTAATCCTCAACCAAAACTTTATTTTCATCCAAAATGTTGTTTGAAGTTGATTAGTTGGTGTACATGTTACCTTTTAAAACGTTATCTTCATAATTTTATTTTCATGAATAATCATGTTTTAAATTTCAGTTTTCACACTATAATCTTGTTTTAGCTGACACTAAAATTTGTTCAACATCTGAGAACTTTCAGCTAATAATATTACGTTAGAAACAAATTAAAAAGTCTAGAGAAACAACATTAGAAGAAGTAGGTTTTACAAATAGTTATTGAAGTGTTTTTAAAATGATTTATTACTAGCTTACTTAAGAAAATATTTTAATCAACTCAAGGATCATTAGTGAATAGGAAAAAATTTATTAATTTATTATTAATTTAATTAATTGAATTTAACTAATTTAATTGAATAATAATTAGAAGAAAATGGTGAGAATAATTAATCAAAAGCTATCTACTGTTTAAAATACATTTAAAAAAATCAAAACATAATTTTTCAATTCTGTTTATTCATTTTTCAATCTTTGATCTTCTTGAATTTTTTTCTGGTGTATTTTATGAGTTGAAAATTATAATTCTTTAACATATTTCTTTTAAGGTTAGCTAAAAAAGAAATTTTTAAGCACAAATATGACTATAAAACTTGCTCAAGAAAGGCGATACTGTCTACTTTCGATCAATATTCACGAGATACTCGTATGATATGAAACGTTTTTATAATAAATATAATCCTCTTCTAAAGCCTTTTTTCATAGAAAATCCCCCTTTTTTTACCTAAAATTGAACTAGTAAACCATTGTGATTCCTGTTGTATAATTTCTTGTAAAATATTGAAACGACAATAAAATTCAACAATATACAACAATATAAAAAAGTACAAAATTCGTTCGAATAATAGACGAAAGTTTTAATTTCCTGTAATTTTTGTTGTAATTTATTGTATTCAAACAAATTGATCTTAAATTCTTTTTATTGTATTTATTTGTATTGTCCTGTAAAATGGTGGCCGTTTTTTATACTTATTTCTAGAAAAAATGTTCATTGGGAATTTTGAAAAATTTAATTTGATTTTTAAAAATTATTTTTTGTAAAATTTTGGATAACTATTCAAAACTATGCAATGAGGGGTCTTAAATTTCGAAAATGGTGGTTTATATTTTTCATGGAACCCACATAGAAAGTACAATAAAAAATTTCTACTGATATTTAAAAATATCAACAACAAAATGTTGACTTTTTCAGCCTTTTTTCAATTTTTCTCGAGATGGGTTGTTTTAGGAAACTACAACTTTTATTGAAACAATTTTTCAATACAACCAGTAGTTTTGAAGTAAATCTATAAAACATGCCTCGGATTCACTAAACTATTCACACTACCTGACATTTTTTTTATCATTGCCACTCTTTTGCTACTATTTTGAAAAAAATGACACTAAAGACACTATTTTCTCTCAATTTTCGGCTAATGCCACTTTCAACCAAGTAGTTGAACCGAACAAAAAAAGATGAGTTTTCAACAAAATAGTTAAATCCTCAACCAAAACAGTTCAATTCTCAATTAAAGCTTTCAATTTTTTAACAAAAAGATTAATTTTCTATCAGAAAAGATGAATTTTCAATAAAATACATACATTTTTAACCAAGTCGTTGAATTTTCAACCAAGAAGATTAATTTTCAACTTAATATTTTGAACAATGGATGTGATGCTAGTCCAAGTTTTATATGAATAGTTTTCAGTTTATATTTTTTTCGTCTATAATAATTGTTAACTAAATAGTGGAATTTTTATTGCAGAAGATTAATTTTCTGAAAAAAACGAATTTTCAACCAAATACATCAATTTCAACCAAACAGTTGAATTTTCAACCAAAAAGATCACTTTTCTACCAGAAAAGACGAATTTTCGAAAAAATAAATTTGTAACCAAATAGGAGAATTTTCAACCAAGTAGATTAATTTTTACCAAATAGATGAATTTTCAACTCAGAAGATTATCTTTCTACCAAAAAAGATCAATTTTCAACAAAATACATCAATTTTTAACCAAGTTTTTAAATTTTCAACCAAGAATATTAATTTTTACCAAAAAGGAGGAATTTTCAACAAAATAGTTGAATCCTCAGCCAAAGCAGATTAATTGTCCAGAAAAAAGTTTCATTTTTAACAAAGAGATTAATTTTCTACCAGAAAAGATGAATTTTCAACTAAATAGTTTGAACAGTGAATGTGAGACTAGTCCAAATTTGATTTGATTCATTTTTCGTTTATAACATTTTTGAATAAATAGTTGAATTTTCAAACCAAAAAAGTTGAATTTTTAACCCAAAATGGAGTAGTTAAAATTTCATTTAGGACAAATGATTTTCAATAAAAAAAGAATGTTCTGCAAAACAGCTTAATTTTCTACCAAGCTGTTGAATTTTCAAGCCAAAAAGACGAATTTTCTGCAAAACAGTTGAATTTTCAACCCAAGAATATGAATTTTCAAATTTTCAGTTAAGAAAATTAATTTTTAACTAAGAAAAAAACGAATGTTCAACTAAAATCATGAATCTTGAAAAAAAAAACTTTTAAGCAATTAGTTCAATTTTTAACCAAGGAATTGAATTTTTAACAAAGAAGAATAACTTTGGAACAAAATTGGATTCTACCAATTCAGTTCGCATTTATGTAGCAAAACTAGAAAAAGAGGAGAATAGGGAAAAGATTGCGGAGCCGGCGATAAATAAATAGGAATTTCAATCATTTATAGAGTAAATACATTTTTAATAAACATTAAAGTTCATTTTCAATACTTCGCAAATAATGGATGAGAAAACTGGAAATTTTGCTTAAAAAATGAAGTTAATTTTCCATTACACACATTTTTATTTCGAACTATACACTTTTAAATTAGGGCTACACGTAAGTTTAATACTTAGAAAATGTATGGCATTTTGACATAATTCCTCAGCATTTTTTCTATCGGGACTAAATTTTACACTTTTTCGGGTAAAAAATAAAAGATAGGACCCCAGAATCTCTAACGTTCTGAAATATGTATTTTACGCTGCGCTCTAATAAATACTTACTTCGCCAGATCTATAATAACGTCTATAAGAATGAATTGCTTAATGTCATATTTTAACCACCTAATCTAAAGGAAATTATACCGACCGGAACATAGAGATTTTTTAGAAATATTTGGTAAATATCTACTTTTCCAGTTTATTATTATTTATTAATTTATTATTTTAAACACTGCACCAAATTTTGATGGTAAGTTACGAAAAAGGTAACTTCCTTACCAGCACAAAAGAAGGATATTATATTTTTTTTTTTTGAAAAATTATCATTGAATATTATTATTATTCATTTTTATTATTGTATTATATTATAATATTGTATAATACTCTAAGCGACAAAGACACGCTACTTGCATTTTACAGACGCAAAAAACACTCAATTTTCAATTACAACATAAAAACAATAACATTTTTCGAAAAAATCTCCATGTCCGGACTGGTATAAATGCTTTAGCTTATTTGCTTAAAATACTACGTTAAAAAATGCATTCTTGTAGACGTATTATGAATCTGGCGAAAACCCGTATCATTTCAAGCACCTTAAATTTTCAATAATCATATTTTCCTCTATTTATAGGAAATAGCATTGTCGTGGGTTCAAAAGTGAATATAATTCCTGCAAATACGGAAATAGTACCTGCCATGCCTATTATAACGGATGCGTCAATCAAAAGAACTTCTTTTCCAATTCAAGTGCCAATTGTAACGACGAAGTTAATCCTATCAAGAGAAAAAAATGCAACGATTTTACCTAACGATAAAAGTGGTAATAAAATTACTGGGGCGTTACCCAGGGCGAGGCTATTCAAGAAACTGCCAGCTCTGAAAATCGTTGATGTCGATCCTGTGATGATAAACGAAAGAGATGAACAGTTTTTAATTCTTCAGAGTTCTCCAGCGAATGTAAGTAAGTTAACTTCCAGAGACATTATCGAAATGAATCCGGTGATTCACGTGGAGAATGCTGCATCAAAAAGTACTGGAACGTAAATGAAAAAAATATAAATATGTAGAAATTAGGGAAAGGTTTTTAAACTTCTTTTTGTAAAAAGGATGAGAAAATACTCAATTGTGTCTCGAAATGATTGTTCAGTTTAAGGGTGTTTTAATGTATTGCCGTTTGAATGAAAGCTTTTTTTCAACTTGTACCGCATTCCCACATTTTTCTAAAGACAATTTTAAAATGCAATTCTAAAACGAGGGACTTTAATTCTAAATATTTATTTTTAAAAGAGAAAATTTAAATTGTAAGTGAATTTTATCAATTAATTTCAATAATGAAGGTAATAATCGCATAAATAAACATTTCTAAATAAGTAATTTTATTTGATAATACAACTTGTTTCTGAATGTTTCTAAGCATTATTGATGAGAGGGGAAATATTATTTCCAAATGTTTTTTAATATTGGGAAATAATTCTGCTCTTTTTAGGGGTTTTAGGTTTCATTTTGAAAGATTTATTTTAAGCTTTCAAGATTTAAAAATATATTTTTACATTTTTGCAGAATTTAAAAAAAATGTAGGAAAATTTTGTATTATTTCAAAAAATATTTAGACTTTTAAAAAGTTTTGACATAATTTAAAATGATTTTAACGAATTTTAAACAAAATGTAGATTTTTGAAGATTTCGAAATTAAATTTTGAAGCGTGTTAAGAATTTTGGTAAATTTTAAGATAATATTTTTTTCTTGAAGTTCCAAGGAAAATTTAAACTTATTTTCCATTTTCCTAATACTTCGGAAAAGAATCGGAAAGATTTTAAGGCAAATTTTTGAATTTTGAAGAATTTTTTCAACATTTTTCGAAAAATTCGAATCATTTCAAAAGATATTTAAAAGATTTAAAAAGATTTCATAAATAATTAAAAATTTGAAAAGATTTCAAAATAATTTCAGTTAAAACAAAATGTAGATTTTGACAATTTCGAAACAAAATTTTGATGTTTTATAAAGTTTTTAAAAGGTTTCAATATAATAAAAGACTTGTTTGAAGATTTCAAGACCATTTTAGAAATAATTGGAGTCAGTTTGAACGATGTTTAGGAATTTTCGAAGAGATTGAAAATAATTTAAAACTTTAAAAGATTTCTGCAAATTTATCAAATATGTTTAAATGTTTAAACTACCTCAAATTTGGTAAAATCCTGTAAATAAACAATTACTCACCAATTTTCTAGATACCTTTTCGACATCTCTCAAATCCTAAAACTTTTTTTTTTTTAATTTTGTCAAGAAATCTGCGTAAATCATTTTTGTAAGTAAGTAAAGAAACTTGAAAAATAAATATTTAAACAAATTTTAAAATTTTTTTAAAAAAATCTACGAAATTTTCCTTTGTTTTTCTTGACGAAAATTTTTTTTTTGATTGAAAATTCATTTCTTTTAGTAGAAATGTGATATTTTTTATTAGAATTGCAATTATTTGGTTCAAAATTACATTTTTTCCTGGATGAGGATTCAACTATTTTTTCGATGAGTCATCTTTTTGGATGAATTCAACACTTTTTAATTTACAATTAAAATATTGTTTAGTTTTAGTATCAATTATTATTATATTTTTCGTGGAGAATTAATATCTTTTGGGTAAAAATCTACTACTTTGTTAAAAGTTTAACTAATTTGTTAAAAAATCACTTATTTGGTTGATGATTTACTATTTTAGTTAAAAATTAACCTTCATGGTTGCAAAACTATCTTTTTCGCCGAGGATTCAACTATTTTGTTGAAAATTCCTTTTTATTTTGTTGAATTCAACTGTTTGTTATTGAAAATTAAGATTTTTTTTTGGAAAATTCAACTGTTTGGTTGATTCAACTTTTTGTTGAAATTTCAAATAATTTTCTCTGAACTTTTCCAAAATCTTGTTGAATTTTCTCAAGAATGTTGGGGAAATTATATTTATATAATCTTCAAAACAAATAAAGAAATTAACCTAAATAATAAATTCGAATTTTTTCGCAGTAAACATTATTTTTCTCCTTATAAATGATGCTAGCAATCTTAAATATGAATGCACCTTTGATATTGTCTTAAAAAAATATTGAATTTTATTTTCAACTGAAGAAGGGATAAACTTATTAAATTTGTCTCAAATTCCGCACATAGGTTGGGAACTATTTTTGTCTACGAAAAACTTAATCTTTGTTTTAGCTCATGAATGTTTGCACAAATTTTTTATTTTTGTTTTCTAAGATTGAATGATGTCTGTTGTAGGTTTAAAATTAAGTTATTTGTTAAAAACGAAAAAGAAACTGAAATTTGAGAAGAATAATGGAAATAAGAGTTATCAGTCAAAAATTTTAATCGGACTGATTGAAATAACTGGGATTATTCTAAAGGATTTCTTTAATTCCAGCCAAAATTCGACAATTCTGCGCGACCATGCCAGCTGTCGATTCTTTTCCTAATAGAAGGAGCCCAAAAACTCCTAAAAATAAAGTATTAGATTTTTCGAATTAGAACTGTACGTGATTTTTTTTACTTGGAATTTGTATTTTTCATCAATTTTTCTTTTCCATTCAAAACTGCATAAAAAGGAAATTTTTCAACGATTTTAAAGTTTGATGGATGAATTTATTCGTTGCAGAGAGGACTTTTAGGAAATATATTTACCATACACGTACGTTAAAAACTAAAAAAAAGGTCATCTTTGAAGTTGTTTATAAATTCACTAAATTTCACAAAAATTAAAAGAGTTTTCCATTTCTAATTTTCAAGTTCATCAATCTGGCTTTTGTATAAAGCTCTAGTTTTAGTGAAGCTTTTTCGGACATAAGTACAGGTTGTCTACTCACGTACAAATCCTCAAATTATTAGGGAATTTTTATACACTGGAAAACCTGGAAATGTCATGGATTTTTTGTTAAAGATGGGGAATTTTTCGAGATCTTCCTTGAATTTTATTTAAATTATAATATAAAATTAAATAAAAATGTTTTTTATTTATAAATCTAGTTTTAGGTTACTCAATTCAACTATTTTGGTGAAAATTCGTTTGTTTTTTTGATGTAAATTCATTTTTTTAACTGAAACGGTTTGGTTGATTTTTTCTCTCTCAACTGAAAAATCTTTCTTATATTACTTGAAAATTCAACTCTTGTTAAAATTTGGTATTTTTTGTTGTTGCAAATTAATTTTTTCTAACTGAAAATTTAACGGTTTGATTGACTTTTTCTCTCTCTTGACTCAAAAGTCTTTCTTAGTTAAAAATTCAACTCTTATTGAAAATTCGTATTTTTTGGTTGATTACAACTGTTTTTTATTAAAAATTAAAATATTTTTTTGTTGAAATGTCAAATATTACATTTTTCGTTCGAATTTAATCTTTCTTGGATTAAAATTTAACTACTTATTTGAAAGTTACTGTTTTGTTAAAAATTAATTATTTTGGTTAATGATTCATAATTTTAAATGAAAATTCACCTCTTTTATTCGGAATGATTTTTTAACAGTTTTTCTGGCAAAAGTTCATCTTTTTAGATCGAAAATTAATATTTTTCGTTGAAAATTCACCTTTTTCGTTTAAAATTCAACTATTTCAGTAGAAAATTCACAATTTTTGTTGAAAATTAATTTTTTGAACTGAAAATTTAACTTAGATAGTTGAATATTTCATCATTTTTTGTTAAAACTTCGTCTCATTAGTTGAAAATAATTTCTTTAACTGAAAATTGAATTATTCAACTTTTGGTCGAAGAGTTTTTTTTAACCGAGAAATTAATATCTCTTGGTGAAAATTTGTCGTTGTTGGTCGACAATTAATATTCTTCTTTTTAAAATTCATCTTTTTGGATTAAAATTCAACTATTTCATTAGAAGATTCATTATTATTTTTTTTTCATTATTAGTTAATTAAAAATGTATCCCTTTGTGGCAAAATTGAACTTTTTTTGTTGAAAATTCGTCTCTTAAGTTGAAAATTATTCTTTTTTTAACTGAAAAAAAAACTATTCAACTAATAATTGAAGAATTTTTTTCACTGACAATTCATGTATTTTTGTGAAAATTCGTATTTTTTGGCCGTGAATTAATATTCTTTGTTGGGAATTTATCTTTCTGGTTTAGAATTCATCTATTCTAGTTGAAGACTTATCATTTTATTTAAAAATTCATCACATTGGTTGATTTAAAAAAAATTAATTTATCTTAACTTACAATTTAACCTATACATTCTTGGTTGAAAATTTATCTTTTTCAGCTGAAAATTCATGTATTTTGCCTGAAAATTCACTTTTTTGGTAGAAAATTCAACTATTTGGTTAAGAATTCATCTATCGCTTAATAAAGTTACTTTCACAATTGAAAGAACAGTTCTTTAATTTTGCATATTTATATAATAATTATTATTATTATGAGATAATTTTACATATTCCAAATCGATTGTTTTAAAAAATGCGGAATTATCAGGGAATTTGTTTGCAGGATTTGAGAGATACCCTGAAATATTTAGAAGGCTAAAAATGCTACTTTTCATCAAATTTACTATTTTCGCATCGACTTATCTGCCATAGTCCAAACTTTATATGTGAATATTATATGTCAATTCGTATATACATATTTTTCTCAATAATGAATAGTTTTCGAAAAAAAAATCAATTTTGATTTTTAAAAATGTTTGACTTTCGTTTTTTTTGTATTTTTTCGTGAAGGAGGTTCAAAAAACAATTCCAGATAATAAACCAGAATTTTTCAAATTTATAAAATGCGTATTTGTTAATAAATTTAATTTTGAAAGAATAAAGAAGACCATTTACCATACGATTTTAGCCTACCTAAAATTTGTTTCTAAAAAACGTAATAAAATTCCGGAAAAAGTATTAAAGCCCAATTTGGAAAAAAGGTTTCAATTTTTATAAATAAACATATATATATATATATAAATGACTATTTTTTTCAATTCGGCTTTCTCGGTTCTTTTTCGAAAAAGTTATTATTTTGATTTAGTACTTCTGCCTGGCATGATTATACAATAAATTGTATGATTGTTAAAAAAAAAATTTGTTACCAAATGAAAAAGTAAGAAAAACATATTCAGTGTTGGAATGTTCAATTAAGTACATTATGGTAATTTAAGCACTAATTATATTCAGTTGGGTAGTTGCCTTTATTCTTTAAAAATTAAATTTATCAACACATCGATCTAAAAAAGATGCATTCTTTTTTGAAATTCTTCTCTATAGCGAAAAAACGAAATTCAAAAATTTGCTTAAATCAAAATTTTTGTTTTTATTTCGAAAACTATTTATAGTAGAGAAAAATGTTGAACACAATATAGTTGTGGTTCTTCAAGATATTTTTGTTCCTTTTGTAACCAAAATCATGAAAAATCAGCGTGACTTTTATTTTTGTTTGATTTTATCGAAAAATAATAATTTTATTTAATAATTACGAAATGCACAATTTCTCTCAATTTTTCTCTATTCTTATATAAAAGCTATATTTTTGAAACAAAAAACATGAAAACCGGTAAAATAGAGGTAGTTTTAAAAATTCGCTGTACCTCGGAAATTAAAATGCACAGAAAAGCCTCTGGAGGCGTTTTTACACAAGGTTACATGTATGAATTTACATATAAGATTCATATTTGCTTGGAGTATAGCAATTAAGTCGAATGGAAAATTAGCATTTTTAGCCCTCTGAATGTTTATGTTAGAGAAAAACAAAGAAAAATTATTTCCATGAAATTATAACTTTATGCAAAAGCGAGATCACTGAATTTGAAAATTAGAAATTGGTAGCTATTTGGTGAAATATTTACTTTTTAAATAAATATTTTTCTTAAAGTTCCAGGTTTTAATAGGTTAGCAAAATTGACGAAAAAATGAACTTTCAAACCAAAAAAATCACGTAATGTCGCCGACGTTAAAAAAAACCTTTGGAATTATCCACTGACTTTCTTTCTTGAGAAGGCAATTCGTTTAGTCTTCGCTTTTGAAAAATTCTTTTGATAATATTTATTTATTGTACACAGTTTATCGAAGTTAGCACTGCAACTGTTCTTTATTGCAGTATCGTTTAAGAATTTTGATTATCAGTATTTCATTTGCTGTTGTTTTTATGTATTAATTATGAATATTCTATTATGTTAATTTTACAATATGACTTTCATTGTTTTTCTTGGTCATTCCATGTGCTGCTAATAAATACAATGTAATGCAAGTCGTTTTTTTTGCACAAATTGTATTTTACTTGAGAAGCAGACTGTGATTAATTATGTATATAATTAGTGGTTGTTCAATAAAGTATTGTAAGTTTATTAAATGACATTGTGAATGTTCTCCTTCCTTAATTTTTATAAATATTATATAATTATAAAAATATATTATTATATAAATACACTTATTTTCAAAAAATGTGATTGGACTTTGTATAAAATTAATTTCTTGCTTCACATTTAATTTTCTGTACTATTTTATTTTTTTCTGAAATGAAAAATTACATTAAGTAGGGATAAATAAACAACACATACATTTTTTATGAAGCATAAGATTTCGTTTTATTCTTTAATTTATATAAAGGTACAATGGCGAAGAAAAAAATATTAAATATGAGGAATGACTAAACTCAATAATTCAACAGGTTTTAAACTAATTTGTTTCCAATTCTGAAAGATTTGAAAGGATCTAAGTTTGAGCTTGAAATTTGTTTATGAAATTCGTTTGTAAAATTAATAAATATTGGCAAGTGACGATATTTATTCACTCTGGATTACTGATGATGTGAAAAAAAATAGATTTTCTGTAGAAAAAAATTCACCTTACAATTGGTTTCGAGTTCATTTCAGTTGTATGGTGAGATTTAAACAAATGAAGTTAATTATGTTTATTGATTTACCATTAACTTTAATTACGATAAAAAAAAATTTATCGGTAAAGAATTTCAGGTTCTTAACGGGCTATTTTGATCCCAATTTTGTCTTTTGGGCCCTACTCGTCCCGTTGGGATTGACAATAGAAACCGCGCTTTAAAAAAAGACCCAACTAAAATTAGAATAAGTCATCTGAATATGGCTGAATGCTATTTATTTCTACGCAATTCAGATGACTTATTCCTGCTTATTCATATGTTAATTAGGCCTCGGACTCACTTTAGAGATCAAAAATAGTGTTAATAGTGCCATACAATTTTTCAAGTATCAAGTTTTGTTAAAAATTCGTCTTTTTGGCTTGAAAATTGGATAATTTGATTGAATTTTTGTTCTTTCTTGTCTACACAATTTTTTTTTGGTTTAGAATTCAACCACTTTTTTTATTTATTTTTTTAAATTGAAAATTCATCTGTTTCACTAGAAATTTCAATTTGTTTGGTTCAAAATGCCGGTCTGGTTAAAAATTAATCTATTATGGTTGAAACTTAATTTTTTTGCTGAAATTTTTGCAGAAAATTCATTTTAACGGCTTGAAAATTCAACAATTTGGTAGAAAATTCAACTATTTGGTTGAAAATTTATTTCGTTTTTTTAAAGTTTGTCTTTTTGGCGGAATATCAACTTTGTTGGTTAAAAAAGCAACTGTTTGGTTACAAATTATTCTGTTTGATTTGAGGATTCAAGTATTTTGTTGAGAATTCATTTTTGTTTATTGAATCCAACTGTTTTATTTTTAATTAAAATCTTTGTTGAAATATAAGATATCACATTTTGGAAGCTTTGTAGAAAATTTGTTCCTAAAAGTTCATTTTTTTGGTTGAAGATTCACCGTTTTAGTTGAAAATTCCTTTTTTTGTTGGTTAAAAATTAAATTTTTCGTTGAAAATTCATATTTCCAGGTTGTTTTGTAGAAAATTCGTGTTTCTGGCTCGAGAATTCAACAACTTGGTAGAATATCAATTTCGTTGGTTAAAAATACAACGGTTTGGTTAAATATTAATATTTTTTAGTTGAGGATTCAAGTATTTGGTATAAAATTCGTTTTTGTTGGTTAAATCAAACTGTTTTTCAATTAAAATTAAAATCTTTTTTTGTTGAAAGATCAAATACTACATTTTTCGTCAAAAACTCATCATTTTATGTGGAAAATTCAACTCTAGGGTAAAAAGTTTAACTAATTTCTTAAAAGTTTTTTTTTTTTTTAATGAAGATTCACCTTTGCAGTTGAAAATTCGTTTTTCTCTCTTGGCTGAGAATTAATATATTTAACTGAAAATTTAACTATTTTGTTGAAAATTTTCCAATTTGGTAGCAAATTCGACCATTTGGTTAAAAATTTATGCATTTCGTTGAAAATTCCTCTTTTTTGGTAGAATATCGATTTTGTTGGTTAAGAATGCAAATTTTTGGTTGAATATTAATCTGTTTCAGTTGTGGATTCAAGTATTTTGTAAAATTTGTGGAAAATTCAACTGCTTTGTTGAAAAGTTGAACTAATTTTTTAGAGCCTAGTTTTTTAGTTAAAGATTTCTTACTTTAACTGAAAATTATTTTGTTTGTTTGTTAAAAATTACTTTTTTCCAACTGAAAATTGGACTATTTTGTTGAAAATTTGACTATTTTTTTAAAATTCAACTGATTGGCTGAACATTAACCACTTTTATAGAAAATTAGTTTTTTTTTAAATTAATTCTCTTAAATGTAAACTATTCCATTTTTTGTTAACAATTTATCTTTTTTTTAGTTTGAAAATTCAATTTAACTAAAAATATTTTAAAGTGTTTGAGAGCGAAAGAAATATAAACTAAAAATTAATCAAATAAAATTTGTATTATCTCATCTACTGTTTAAACTATTTAGTTTAAAAAAATGTATGTAATTTATTGAAAATTCGTATTTTTCGGTAAAAAATGAATGAATGAATAGTCTTGGTTGGTACTTCAACAATTTTGTTAAAAACTTAATTATTTGGTTGAAAAATAGTATTTTCGGATAAAAAATTTTCTTTGTTGAAAATTCAAATATATGTTTAAAAATTAAATTGAAAATTTGGTCGAGAGTTCATTTTTGTTGTAGAAAATTAATCTTCCGTGTTGAACATTCATCTTTTTGATTAAAACTTTAACTATTTGTTGAAAATTAAACTGTTTTGTAGAAAACTTTACAGGCTAAAAATTAATCTGTTCTGGTTGCGGATTCAATAATTGTGTTGGAAATTCATCCTGTTTGGTTCAATACAACAGTTCTTGATTTAAAATGAAAATCTTGCCTTGGTTAGAATATTAACTGTTACACTTTTTTATTATTTATTATTCTAGCCAATTAGTGAAGAAGTTGAAAAATAGTGTCTTTAGAGATACATTTTTTTCGAAATATCAAAATAGTGTAATCTCTAAAAAAAAAAAATGTCAAATAGTGTCAATAGTAGTCCGAGGCTTGCGCCCGGCTTCAATTACGAGGGTTGGAATTCACTGGTGTCCTCTCTTCAATTGATGGATGATTAGAGTAAATGATTTTTGTTGCTCCGCTGAATACACAATCCCGCGATGATTCTGTGACCCTCGGGCCCTTATCAGTTCTCCGTCCAGTCGTATAATACTGCACACCGGACACGAGAATGATAAGGGGCTTTAGGCACTTTTTTCTTCAAACACCAAAAAAGTTACGCTGCAATCACCAATTCATTGCACTGGTCCAATATTCTGTAAACGAAAGATTAAATTCAGTATTATACTTTTAATCAAATAAAATTAGTCATTAATAATATATAAACTATTTTGGTTGCATTGCTATACTGTCAAAAGCAAGTGAAAATCTGAATGAAAAGAATACCAGTAAGTTTAGGACGTAAAACAATATTCTAACAAAGAAAAGAATGTTGAAAAACTCGAAAAGGGCATTTGAAAAAGAAATAGTTTAATTTTCAAACAAAAAAGATGAATTTTTTAACAAATGAGATAAATTCTCATTAAAAATTTCATTTTCAACCAAATAGTTGAATTTGTAACCCAAAAAGACGATTTTTGTAAAGATAGTTGAATTTTTGAAAATATATTTCTTTCAGTCAAGAAAGATGAATTTTTAACTAAAAAAATAGCTTTCATACCAAAAGATAAATTTTCAACCAAATGATAAAATTTCCAAACAAAATAATTAAATTTTCCACCAAATAGTAGAGCTTTTAACCAAACGAGATTAATTCTGAACCAAAAATATAATAGTAGACTTTTCAATTAAAAAGAATACATTTTCAACAAAAATTACTTTTCTATCA
Organism: Andricus quercusramuli; assembly: GCA_932178445.1. Taxonomy (NCBI): domain Eukaryota; kingdom Metazoa; phylum Arthropoda; class Insecta; order Hymenoptera; family Cynipidae; genus Andricus; species Andricus quercusramuli. The sequence goes on along the minus strand of CAKNXH010001851.1, from coordinate 253,401 downwards.
AAAGATAAAATTTAATTCCAAAACAACGAATTTCTATCTAAAAACACAAAACAGTAGAATTTTCGACCAAAGAAGATGATGACTTCAACAAAATAGTTGAATTTAAAAAAAAAATAAAAATTTTCATGCAAACAGTCACATTTACAACCAAATAGTTGAACTTTCAAGCCAAAAGGATTTTTAACCAAAAATATGAATTATGAATGAAAACTTTAATATTAAACTTAAACAATTTTTTACATTAATTTTGAACAAAAAATATTAATTTTCTGCCAAAAGATGAATTTTAAATCCAAAAAGGCGAATGTTCAACAAAACAGTTACATTTTCGACCAAACGAGATGATTACTTTTGAACAAAATAGTTGAAATATCAACAAAATACTTCAGTTTTTAACAAAACAGTTCAAATTTTAAGCAAAAGTGACAAAAGATGAATAATCAATTCAAAAGGACGAGTTTTCGATCCAAAAGGCGAATTTTTAATAAAAAAGGTTAAAAATTTTCGACAAAAAGGATTACTTTTTTAAAATATAGTGGAATTTTCAACTAATTAATTGATTTTTTAACCAAATAGTAGAATTTTTAACTGAAAGAAATCTATTCTGAACCAAAACTATAATAGAAGACTTTTCGATTTAAAAAAAAAACTAATTTTTAACAAAAACAGATTACTTTTCTACCAATAGATGAATTTTTCATCCAAAAGGACGAATTTTGAATACAAAAAAGACGAATTTTTGTAATTTTTGAAATTAATTTTCAAACAAACAGTTGCATTTACAACTAAATATTTGAACTTTCAAGCACATTTGACGATTACTCAGAAACTAGTTTAATTTTCCACCAATTAGTTGAATTTGCAACCTGCAAAGATGAATTTGGAACCAAAGGGTTGAATTTTCAATCCAACCATTTTCAAGCAAAAGGCTGAATTAAAAAATATATAATTTTGAACCAAAAATAGAATAGGAGACTTCTCAACCAAAGCGTATAAAATGAGAAAAAGGGAAAGTTTCTGGAAAGTAGGGGAGAAAAAATAATTTTTTAAAAAAAGAAGCGGAGAGGGGAAATAATAGTTTTTAGGAAAAAATACTAGTTTAACTACAAACGTATAACTATTTAAAAAATATCTAGATGCCTGGAACGTTAGCAAATTAAATTTTGTAACAAGAACAGACCCTGGCGCTGGATCATCATTTATTCTGTAAATATTAATAACGGGTTTCCTATGCCGATAAGTCATGCCGATAAGAATAAGCACGCAAACATACTTGCATTCTCAGAACTTTTAGTAGCGCTCGGATTTGATCGTGCCCTTCCGCTCTTGCACCTTATCTACAGGAACTTCCGTTCCGAATAACATTTAGCTGTACAAAAAATTAATTTTAATTATTAGTTTATAGCTAAATTTGAAGTTTAAGATCAATTTAATTTTTTAATTTTACAACATTTTCAGGGGCGCTACGGCTCAATTTAGTTGAATGAAGTGAAAAAGTGCCATATTTAAACCGATGAAGTGATCAGAAAAAGTGACTAATGGCCTTTTAAATTCAAAAGAATTCGATGCAATTTATAAAAATAAAATTCCACTCGGAATTCCGGATGAATTCGAATAAATTCACGATCAGTTCTTAAAAATTCCAAACGATTAAAAGTTCTCATCGAATTGAGTTTAATGGGAGTGAACACAATTTAGGGCAAATTCAACAGAATTTAAGTAAATTGAAAAAATAATTAAAAAATTAACTCAAATTCGACTGAATTTAAAGGAATTTAAGGGAAATAACAAAAATTAGGAGAACTTTATAAAAAATTAAGGCGAATAAAAAAATCAATTGAATTGCAAACAGTTCAAAAATCGATTGAATCCACTAAGTTTGGTGTGAATTTAGACAAATTCAAGGGAATTTAATAAAATTCAAAAATATCCACTGAATGTAGTACGTTTGAGTGAATTAAAAAGAATTCAGAGAATTCAAGGAGAATTTAAAAAATCAAGAGAATAAAAAAATTCAAGAGAATTAAGGAATTTAAAAGAATTTAAAAGAACTCAATGTGAATTCCAAATTAATTGAAAAAAATCCTAAATATTCCATTTATTTCAGTAAAATTGGGAGTGAATTAAGAACAATCGAAAAGAATTAAAGAGAATTCGATGAAATTCATAAGAATTCAATATGAATAAAAAATAATTCATGTGAATGAAACAAAGTTTCCAAAATCCAAAAAAATTCCATTAAATTCAGATAAATGGGAGTGAATAGAATTAGTGCATAAGAGTCTGGTGAAATCCATAAGATTTGAAGGTGAATTTGAAAGACTTTCGGGTGAATTAAAAGAAATTGAAAATTAAAAAAAGTTCCATTAAATTGGGTGGTTTTCAAGAGAATTAAAAAGAATTCATGATGAATTCAAAGAAATTGAAAGCAATTCAAAAATAAAAAAATAAAAATAAAAAGAATTCATTTCATTTGTCATGAATGTACAACATTTCAAGGGAATTCAAAAGAATTTGATGAAATTCATAATAATGCAAAGTGAGTTTAAAAGGCTGCAGGGTGAATTAAAAAAACAAAACTATAATATTTTTTAATCCATGGGGCCATTCAAAACGTGGGTTAAAAACATCAGGAAAAAGCGTTACGTATTTTTTTAACAGCCCCCCCTCCCCCTAAATTGGATTGAGTAGAATTCAGGATGAATTCAAAACAATTCTAAAAGAATACTGAAGAATGCAAACGAATTTAAATTATTTCAGGAAAAATTAATATGAATTACGGGGGAATGCCAAATTGATTGATTTTTTTTAAAATCCAAAATATTCCACTGATTTCAGTAAAACTGGAGTGAATTATGAAGAATTCAAGGGAATTAGAAAGAATTCGATGAAATTCATAAGCATTCAAAGAAATTCACCAAAATTCAGAAACAAGTAATTTATTTTTAGTTACCCCTTGAGTTCTCTGTTTTAATTTATTGAAAGAAAAAAGTTTTCCTTCACGAACTAACGGTTTCTGATCTACTAGTATAAACCAAAACTGTAAAGTCTTTAGCTGTGACAAAAATTTCTCTCTATCTCCACTGGGATTCGAAACCAGGTATGGAGGGATACTAAGCCACCCTCCGCAGCTTTCCTTGTAAGAGCACCAGCCCGGCAATCTGTAGACCTGGGTTCGAATCCCAGCGGAGCTAGAAAGGAATTTTTCCACAGTTAAAACATGTAACTATCTTGGTTTAGACTATTAGATCAAATAACGTCATTAAACGAAAAATTATAATATCTTAATCTTTAAAAAAAGACTAAAAAGTGATTTGAAGAAAATTGTCTAAAAGCGACTGTGTGGCAATCCTGAACATTTTGGAATGATTTTTACAAAGTTTGAGAGCGAGATAACTGAGTTGGGACTACACGTGAGACTAGAGTTTGTCTCTTATTTTAAAATAGAACAGAATCGTGAAAAAGCCCCTTGTTTATACGAGCCTATGGCAGTCCAAGTGAACCGCATGAGTATTATACAATGCTCGAGATCTTTTAAGTTTTAACCTTGGTTTTGATCTGCTCAGCTTGCTTCTCTTAGGTTCAAGTGCTGAAAGACGATGTAAAGGCATTCATTCGATTCTGAATAAAGCTAGTCCCTGAGCTAAGAGATCTGAAAGGCTATTCCTATACTCACGATTTTAGATTATATACTAAATTATATTTTTACTTTATGGATTCTAAACTTCCGACTAACTCTTTCAATTGTCTTTCCAGTGGTGTTATTTTTAAATAACTGGCCAATTTCCAAAACTTAAAATTTTCTGAATAGTTTCGATTTGAAGGTAGATTTCAGAATAATTGATTGTAAAATCAAGTTGCGAATTATTTAAGCTTTAACTTTATTTATAACAGTGACAAAAAACGGTCCGTTGATTATTGCAAATATTTTTAGAAGAGAAACCCTAAGCGTTGGTAATCAAAAAATAGTTCATGTCACTTCCGCTTCAGGCAAAAGTCGTAATTTTCATTCAATTTTAATTTACAGAAGCTCATTCTAGTCCTTGAAAGGTTCTTCACAATTATACTCGTCGCGTTTTTATAGAAATTATTTTATTTATAAATTATACGTAAAATAATTTTTGACTTGTAAGACTGTACAAATCAAAATAATCTTATAAATCAAATTAATGCATAGGTACCATATTTAAGACTGCAAGACAAAATATACGTCATTTTCAATAAAATAGAAAAATTTTAAACCAAAGAGATGAATTTTTAAATGAAATAATCAATATCGAACAAAAAAAATGAATTTTGAATAAAGTAGTTAAACTTTCAACCAAGTATAGTGGAATTTTCAACCGAGAAGTAAGAAGATAAATTTTCTACTCAAAAAGATTATCTTTCAACAAAATACATAAATTTTTAATTATGTGGTTGAATTTTCAACTACAAAATATCAATTTTCAACCAAAAAGGGAATAATTAAATTTTTAGTTAAAAAGATTCATTTTGAACCAAAAACATTGAATTCAAAAATCAAAATATACATATTAAATATTGGATATTTAATTACATTTACGTAATTTTATATTTTAAATCAAAAACATTTTAATTCTATCGAAGAAGGCGAATTTTCAACAAAATAGTTCAATTTTCAACTGAAGACATGAATCTTCAACCATAAAAATGAATTTTTAATAAAATAGTTCCACCTTTCCCAAAGTACAGTTTAATTTTCAACAACAAAATTCTTCTTCAACTAGGACGGTTACTTTTCTATCAAAAAATACGAATTTTCAATACAATATGTAGTAGAATTTTCAAATAAAAAAGATCAATTTTCAAAAATAATAGAATAGTTAAATTTTCAGTTAAAATGATTACTTTTCATCCAATGAAAAATAAATTTTCACTAAAATAGTTGAATTTTCTACCGAAAAAGATTTTAATTAGAAATCAAAAACAGTTGAATTCAACCAAAGAAGACGAATTTCTAACAAAACACATGAACTTTCATCTAAAAAAGATCAACATTCAACGAAAAATAGAATAATTAAATTTTCAGTTAAAAAACTTGATTTTCAACCGGAAATTTCATTCTTCAAGCAAAGAGATAAATTTTTAACTGAAATGATGAATCTTCAAACTAAAAGAATGAATTTTCAACAAAAGAGTTAGAACTTCAACGAAATAGTTGTATTCTCAAATAAAAATAGATGAATTTTCAAAAAGTTGAATTTTTAACCACATAGTTGAAGTTTCACCCAAATGATCAAATAAAAAAAATCAACCAGAAACGGTTGAATTTTTAAACAAATATTTAAACTTTAAACCGAAAAATTAATTTTTCTTGAAGACAGTTCAATTTTCAACACCAAAGTTAATTTCAAACCAAGAAAGTTGAATTTTTAAGCAAAAAATTACTTTTCTACCCAAACATAAGATGACTTATCTCCCAAAAAGATGAATTTTCTTTTGAAAAAAAAAACGAATCTTCAACAAGAAAGTTGAATTATCGACCAAAAATATGACTTTTCAACAAAATAGTTCAATTTACCATAAAACACAAAGTTTATTTTGAAACTAATGATCGAAATTTCAACAGAAATCAAATAGTCGAATTTTTAAGACAGTAGGACGAATTTTCTATCCACCAAGCCGAATGTACCACGAAACAGTTGAATTTTCAACAAAATAATTACATTTTCAACGAAATAGTAGAATTTGCAACCAAAAATAGTTGGATTTTCTTATTCAGGATAATTTCATAAGAATTCCGACGGGATTCAAAGGAATTCAAGAGATTCGATGAAATTCATAATAATTTGAGTGAATTGAAAAACATTTTAAAAATCAAAAGATTTCCATCGAATTGAGTAAAACGGAAGTGAACAGAATCCAGGCCAAATTCAACCGAATTTAAGTAAATTGAAGAAAAAAAACTTCAGAAAATAAAACAAGGAATTGAATCAAATTCGACTGAATTTAAAGGTTTTTAAAAAACTCAAGGGAATTAAAAAAAATTGTATGGAATTCCTAAGAATTCAAGGTGAGTTTAAAAGGCTTCAGGTTGTATTAAAAAATCTATTTTTTTACTCCACTGAATTGAGTAGAATTGAGTGAATTTGGAAGGATTCTGGGTGAATTTCGAATGGATTCAAATACATTGAAAGAAAATTCAAATATATTCAATTGATTTCAGTAACATTGGAAGGGACTGAGAAGAATTCAAGGGAATTTAAAAGAACTAGATGCATTTTATACGAATTTCAGATGAATTTCAACTTTAAAGAACCTTTTAAGGAAAAAATGAGATCTTGTAAATTAGAATTGAATGAATATTACAACTTTTGCCTGAAGCGGAAGAAAAAAATATGCAAATAAGTCCATTAAAATACATTGGCCGTGGCTACGGGTACCGAAATGTCGGTACAAATAGCCAGATTTTTTTCAGTACAAATTGAGCTGGAAAAGGGGCAATTTTTTTTTATTCCTTTTGCTTAGATTTCTCTTCTAAAATTTGTTACAATAATCGATGGTCCGTTTTTTATCAATTTTATAAATCAGGTTAAGGATTAGATAATTTTGAACTTGACGGTACGTCCTAGCACACATTTGGCTAACTTAAAATTTAATTTACACATTATTCGGCTGAATTAAAAAATTGTAAGTTGTAACTTGATGGAATGACGCTTCGGGGAGAATAAATGTTTTATGCAACGAACTCTGCAAATCGACATAATTTAACTCGACCTTGATACACTATAGCCTTTAGACCTTGCATTTAAAAAAATCAAATACAGACTCATTCTATTCACTCGATATGATTATTTTTTAGCAGAAAGTCGAAAAACTATTTTTTGAGAGTTCGTGTAAATTCTTGAAGTTATTAAAAAAAACTTTTATATAAAAAGGGTTTATTTACTTTCGAAATTTTCATACTTTTTTTAAACATAGGAATTTTTATTCTCATTTTTAATCCAAGGATCAGAAAATATATTTCGTAAACCTTTTGTGTCGGTTTCTATATGGTTCAATTGTAATTAATTGTTGAAACCATTTTGAACAACAGCATTTTAAATTATGCAGCAAAACTGGCAATGAGTATAAGCCTTGGGATACTTTGAATATTATGTGAACAAATAATTGAGTGAAGCTGAGAGCTGCAAAATTCGAATACAAGGACTCCTTATTATGATGTGAAATTTGAGTAATTTAATGGCTAGCTTAAAAATATATTTGCTATTTCCAAGCAGATTAATTTTCTTTTACGTCCAAAGCATTCTAAAACCGATAAACACTTTTAGAAATGGTGTCTTTTAATATTCTTGAGTATGTAATAAACTTACAAAGCTTATGAGTCGTGCAGGCCGTTTATTATCAAGGATTTATTTTTTAATTTCATTTTTATACTACTGAAAATACTCCAACTTATGAAAGTATTAAATATAAAATATATTTTGTAACCTTAGCAAACTTTCAGGACGGGGCGCTAATAACTAATAATTTTCAAAAATAATATTTTTTTAATCTTTTTTTAACTAATCTAAAAACTAAAATAATATTATTTTTCTCTTGAAAAGTTCTATCAATATTATCTAAGCTTTAAATCAATTTATACAAAATGGATTGATTTAAAATTTTAAGCGTTAAAAATGTAAAAAAATGTGAAAAAAACCTTAAAAAATGTATTGAATTCAAATTTTAAGACTTCAAAATCAGACAAACTTTGAATGAGAAGTATTTTAAGTGTTGAAGTTAAAGTATGCAAATTTCGGAAGATTAAATTTGAAATTGTTTAGCAACTTTAAATAATTGAAATTGAAATTATTCGATGTATATCTATTCATTGTAAGCCAAAATTGTTGAAATTAAGATTTAATATAAAATTTCGAAATCTGAAAGCATTCTTTTGCAATTTCAAGTTTAAAAAGTTTAAATCTGAAACTATTTCTTTTATGATCGTTTACAATTTGAGAATGTACAATATCAGGCTATTTATTAATTTATTTATTTAGAGTTCGACGGTAGAGCGGAGTGAAAATGATAAAAAGAATTGAATCGTTTGGGATAAGGGGGAAAAACTTTGTGAGCTGACATCCCTCTTTTTGGATTTGAAAATTAAAAAAAAAATTTCCTGATAGTTAAAAAATGATGGCATGTTTTTTAAATGCATAGTTTTTGCTAGTGAACAATAGTTAAAAAATTAGAAAGAAAAAAATCTGCCTAATTATAATTTTTTCGAAAGCGTGCAATAAAATATTTTTTGGATTGAGTTAAATGCTCTTTTTTGGAAAAAGTTGAATATGTTGAACCTAGAGTGTATTCTAAGGATATTGCATATTTCACTGTTCATTATTTAATATTTTTTGAAAAATTTAATACTAAAATTTCTTGATCTTGAAGCAAATAAACAACATAAACGAATACATACAAGACAAACTTATTTTTTTATTTTATAGTTGAATTTTCAGTCAAAAAGATTTAAAACAATAATAAAAACGATTTTTCAACAAAAGTGATGAATTTTCAACTAAAATTATGAATCTTCAACCAAAAGAATTATATTTTTAGTGAAGCAGTTCAATTTTCAACCAAGTATAGTTGAGTTTTCAAAAAATAAGATTGATTTCCAACCAAGAATATTAATTTTCTACAAAAAGACGACTTCTTAACAAAATACATAAATTTTCAACCAAAAAAGGCAAATTTTTAACATAATAATCAATTTTAAACCGGAAAGATGAATTTTCAACTAAAAATGATGAATCTTCAACTGGAATAGTTGAATTTCCAACTGGACTAGTTACATTTTTGTGGATCAAAAAACGTAATGTTAACAAACAAAAAACGAATTTCCAACGAAGTTGATGATTTTCAACAAAAAGATGAATTTTCAACGAAAAATAGTGATACTTCAACCAAAAAAGATTTTAATTTTAAATTTAAAAAACAGTCGAATTAAACCAAAAAGACGAATTTTCAACTAAGAAAGTTTTTACTTAATAAATGTATTTTGAACCAAAAAAATACCAATTTTCAACAAAATAGTTCATTTTAAATCAAAAAGAGGAATTTTCAACTAAAATTAAGAATCTTCAACTGGAATAGTTCAATTTTCAACCAATAAGATTAATTTTCAATCAAAAAGGACGAATTAAAACAAACATGATTTTTGAACCAAATTTTTTATTTTTCAACTGGACTAGTTAAATTTTTAGTTAAAAAATTACTTTCTAAACAAAAAAAGTGAATTATCAAAAATTTAGTTGAAGAATTTAAAGACGACCACGTTTAAAAGTGCATAAATTATGTCATAATATGCCTAATGCGGTAAATGTGAAACAAAAAGAAAATTTAAAAAAAAAGTGGTGAATGTAACAAGAGTGGGCTACAGAAATGGGACCAACAGCCTGAAAAGATGACTCATTCTCCGGCCGCTATTTTCAATGAGAAAAATCCAAAATTCATGGATTCTGGTTTCTGAGAAATAAAATCACAAATCTGAGATCTGGAGCCTTGAGACGTCTGGTCTTTATTTTTACGTTCGACAAAGAGTCGAGACAAAGTTCCAGACGTCCGTTCGTCACATTCCAAACGCGTCATTTTTTCGTCTTGTCTTGATATTAACCGATTTTTTTGAATACCGTCGTTGATCGTACAGTACCGGCCAAAATTGTCAGTACACTAAAAAAAAAAATCGTTTAAAAAGATGTCTCTCTTTTTTCATGGTTATCTCAACAAGAAATTAAGTTAGAAAGGTTTATAATAATCCGTTAGAAAGCTCATAAAATTTCGTGTCGATTAAGCCCTACTTGGAGTATTTTAGATAAACAGGGGCCGAGATAGCGTTTGAGATAGACCGACCAATTTTCCGTTTTTGACCAATTTAGGATTTTTAACTTCCACTTTCGATATGATTCAGGGTAATAAATGCAATAAGTTGAACCTTTGCTAAATTAAAGATATAAATATCCCCTTTAAAATGAGACCAAAAACGTAATGAAATATGTACTGGTTCTCGAATTATCATTAAAAATATGGAAGCGTGACCAAGATCAAGACCCGTCGGTCGAGCGGCAGTCGAGCAGTCTTTTCCCATGCTCGACTGCAGCTTGACCGACCGATTAATGTCTTGTTCACGCTTCCACCTTTTTTTATGATAATTCGAGAATCGTTAAAGATTTTTTTACGTTCTTGGGCTTATTTTGAAGAGGAGATTTCAAGCTTTATTTAAGCAAAGTTTCAGTTTTTTTCCATTTTTCCCCCTGAAGCCTGCAGAAAGTGGAAATTGGGAATCGAAATTTGGCCAAAAGCGAAAAATAGGTCGGTATTTCTCACATGCTATCTCGGCACCTGTTAATCGAAACTATTTCAAGTCGGGCTCAATCGACGCGGAATTCAATCAGCTTCCTAACAGATTTTTAAAAAACGTCCTAACTTAATTTCTGGCGATGATATCCACGAACAAAGATGGACATCTTTTTGATACAATTTTTTTTTAGTGGACTGAATTCTGGCCGGTACTTTAAATCGAAGCATCGCACGATTTAGAAGCCATCTTGCTTTTTACCCCGCACTCACTTATTCGACAAAAACTACTTTGTATTCGTTTCGCGATAGTCGTCTCGACATGAGGCGATTGATTGAAGTGTATCGCACTATAATCGACGCGTCTTTCAAATTCCTCCGCGTCTCTCGTGCAAGGAACCAATCAAACTGGAACTTGTAAAACTTTCATCATTAGTCTCTTAAATCACTTTTATTTATTCTGCTTTTATGCCTCTCTTTATCCTTTATAAAACGTGGATGAGATATTAGGCTATAAATAGGAATTATTTCAACTTTAAAAATATCAAGGACCGTAAGCTTGGGTTGAGCGGCGCACACTGGACCTTTTTTGAAATCCTGTCTCAAAATTAGAACTTCAAATCGAAATGTCCTAGAGTGATACATTTTTCTTTTTAATTAAAGATGAATCATTTGCGAATATAGGAAAATTATAGAGAAAGTATAAAGTTCCATTTTAAATCGGAAAATCAAATTTCTTTTTTAAATGGCACAATGGCGGCGGTTTTTCTAAAATTCTTAAATGAGGATATTCTCAAAAACCTTGATTAAATTTCCACTGCTTTACGTTGAAAAAAGTATTTTGGAAAAATCGAATTTTCTGCATTTTTCTCAGAAACAAAGAAAGGTACAAAACCTTGATGACATATAAGTTGAAACAACTATAAAAGTTCTACAAAAAATACATCTTACTCTTTTGTGATAGCTTGCATCGCTTACATCGTTTACGTCGTTTACGAGAAAAAAATCTGAAATTATATTACAAAAAATGGTTTGTGACATCAAAAATGATTTAGCTCGCATAAAAGTGCCTTTTCTATATTAGTAGAAACTTTTTAACAATATTGGAAAAAGGTGGGATTCTTCTGAAAATCTTCTTTTCATGTTTTCAAAATTCGATGAAAAAAATAAAGAAGATTTTCTGGAAAGCCCCACATATTTTCTTTTTTCTTACGCTTTGTTTACTGTTTCTGCATATTATAAAAGAAATACATTCTATCAGTTTTATAGGAACAATTAAAAGTAATGGCATTTTTTTTTCTTCGAATATAATTTTTTCTCGTAAACGACGGAAAATATCACAAAAGAGCATTAGACAATTTTTGTAGAACTTATCGAGGTGTGCAAACTTTTGTTACCACTTTTTTGTACCTACCACTGTCTCCGAGAAAAATGTAAAAAAATTTGATTTTTGAAAAATAACTTTTTTTAATATGAACTAGAGGTTTACCAAGAACAAAAACTACATTATTGCTAGCTATTTCTAAAAAAAATATAAAAATAAAAGTGGAGTTTGCGATTAAATCCACTTTCCATCATTTTAGAAAAATATGCCGCTATTTTGATATTTTTGTACTCAAAATTTTGTTTGGGATCAATTGAATATACTGCATTTTGAAAAAACTTTTTGTCAATTTGTGAGAATTCGTAGGTAATCTTTGAATGACTGTAGCAAATCCAAATTTTTTTATTTTTTGCGAATTTAAAATCCAAAGTCAAAACTCTAAAATTCAGAATAGTGTGTCCAATATGGCAGAACAAAATTGCAAATTAAATCATATTTAACTTAAAATTGCCACTCGAGAGTTTTTCGGGTCGCTGATTTCAAATCGAAAGTCGAAATTTCAAAACTCAAAATGGACCGCTATTTTTAGACAAAATACTGCAAAAGAGGTTTTTAAATTTCAATCCACTATTTTGAATTAAAAAATGTTCACTTTGGATGGTTTTACAATCTTGGTCAACCATATTGAATTCGGCAATTCGAATTTTGTGTTTAAAATGAATGGCCAGAAATTTTGAGTTTAACAGGTTTTGTTTTAAAATTTTGGTCCGCCATATTGGATACACCATTTTGAATTTTGAAATGTTGACTTTGGATTTTAAAACAGTAACCCAAAAAACCATCGAGTAGACATATTTTTAGTCAAATTCATTTCGTTTTACAATTGTGGTCCGCCATATTGGATCCACCATTTTGAATTTTAACCTATAAGTTAATTTACATATCAATTCGAATCGGGCATGCAAAAATCGATATAGAAACACGTGCAGCACATGAAATGTAAAATTTAACCGTCCGTGGTATTCAATAAACGATTTTTTTGCCAAAAGTGCCAACTTCAAAATATATTTTCAAGGTCAAAGGTTTTTTTTTCACACTTTCTTCATTATTTTCCTATATTCGGGAAGGATTCGGCTTCAATTAGGAAAAATTATCCCTCTGGGACCTCTAGGTAACTTTCTACGATTTTTGGACAGAATTTAAAAAAGTTCCCATGTGCGGAGCATGTGGGGCAAAGCGGCACACCCTTGATTCTACATTTCCGAATGCGATATTTGCTTTTTCTATGTAAAAATTATAGAGGCTTGCATTCTTGCAACTAAACATTATAAAACTGAAATTGTAAAACCTAGAAGAAGTAATATCGCGTTTTAAGGGTGCACCGCTTACCCCCACATGTGCACCGCTTGTCCTCAGTTTCCGGTATAGAACAATAATTTTAATTCTCAATTAAAATATAAAATCTTAATGAATCAAATTAAATTATTCATTTAACTATTTATTAAAATTTTTAAAATTAAATTTTTGAAGATTGCCCTTTCGAAATAGATTATATTTCACGTAATGCGCAAAATCTTCACTGAAAAGTTTTTTTACCTGCAACTTTTTGACATTACAATTAGACCAGTTTTATTTTATAACGTTTTAAAATAATTATCACGAAAGACATCTCCGAATGAAACCGATTTAAATAAAATTACGCAGTTTTTGAATTAAAATTGCAGTTTCCGCACTTTTTGAACATTTTGAAGCGCGTTAAATTTTGTTTATTATTTTTTGACGATATAATTAATATTCAGATAAATATTTCGAAAATAAATTTAAGTTATCACTTTTGAATGGAGTCTCACCGCACAGCACATGGCACATACTGACACACTGAAACGAAATCCGAACTGAAAGGAGCGCGCCGACTCCCAAGAATCGGGCTCGGAGCGTTTGCTCAGCATTCACCCCGGATCAGATAAAGTGGGGACCCGCCCAGGAGCGACTCAATCACGGGAGCAAAAAACAGAATTAGTAAAAAAGCTTTCGAATTAAATTTTATCACAGTCTTAATTAATTAAATCTTTGAATTTCGCAGCTGGCGTGGTGCTTTAATGCCCAGAGATTAATTTCAAAATTTATACAATTTAATTTAACAAAGGACTTTTAGTTTAAACAATTTTTTAAAAGAAAAAAACGCACAGTGATAAAACCTTGTGAAGCTCCCAAAATTTGATTTACTTTATGTGATAAATATGTGAATATTTGTACAATGTAAACAGTTGTTAATAAATTATTACAAATTCATTTCATATTGAGAGAAACGCTATTCTTAATTGACATATGTAACATAATTTTTATGTCAGGGTGGTCCAATAATCGCAAAGTTTGGAAAATGCAATGTGTTTTTGGAAATTCTTGTTCCTTTTTGAGAAAAAATCTGTAAAAAAGGTTTTTTGCTCACGTGCTTACAAAAAAAATGTTTAGGACAATACTAGCCTCATTTTTTATAATACATGTAATGGTATTGTGTAGTTTTATAGAAAACAGGTTTCAACATTTTTTTTACACAATTTACTTTTTATTTAATAATCAAGACTTTTAGTGTACCTATGTAGGTCCTAGAAACCTAAACTCACTTGTGGATACTTTCGATACTAATAGTACCATATAAATTATTTTCATATTTATTCTTACTTTCTTTATTCAACAGTCATTTTTGATTTAAAGATAAATAAAGATTAAATAAACTTTATATTTAATCCAATTTATATGGTACCAATGAATTTGTATCTAAAATATCGACAAGTCTAGGTTTATTTAATTTATCATTAAAAATTAGGAACATAGGATTTTCAAATTGTGAAATAAGAAAGTCAACCTAAAAAACAATTGCCTTTATTATTACTCAATTTGCTTTATAATTTGATTTGATATTAATTTATCTTAATGTTCTCGACGAGCTCGCATGTTTCGCAAATCCACCCGCGTGATGCAACTTCAATTGAAAATAAATGCAACAGGACATACATGTAGATTGTAGGTAAATTAAAATAATAGACTTGAACGGCTTAGTGACAATAATAATCTTTTGAATGAAATATATAACAGATACATAATTATATCATCAGACTTCATCTAAAAATGAGACATTCTCCTCTAAAAAATTTTGGATTCTGAATTAGTTTTAGAATAATGAAGGTCTAATTTTGTGATCATTTTTGTGAATTATCCAGTTTAAAACATTACACTCAGAAAAAAAAGTTATTGGCCCAAAAGAACTGTTTTCTGGGATATACATGAACATTTCTTCAAATCAAATAAATTTTGGTTGATTCAACAAAATATTTAGTTGGGGCAACAAAATACTTTGTTATCCATATTATATATTAACCATATTCGACGGTTGAACCAATGCAAATTTTGTTGATTCAACCAAATCGTTTTCTGAGTGTGCACATTTAATGTGTCAATAAGAAATTGTAAAACTGGCAATTTTGATGATACTGACAATTATCTAGTTAAAAATATGATACATTTAATGCGTTAGTTAGAAACTGCAGAATTTAATACAATGTTGAAATTTTAAATCATTTATATCTTAAAATTGTTAAATTTTGAATCCTTGATTGAAATTATTCAGTTTTTAAGAATAAAAGTCATCCTCGCATGAAAAAAATATTCATCAGTATATTTTTTCAGAACGGTCCTTTTAAATTTGACAATTTTGAACATTTGAATTTTAAATCGTGCAGTGTATAGTAAATTTATATTTATGGACATTATACTGGTTTTTAAATATAAGGAACAATCTTGTGTTTTTATATGAAGAATAAATTTGCCAATTATTTAATTTTAGAATATTTTTAAACAATAACGCAAATATATATTAATGCTTAACTGCTTGGTAACATTCGACATTTGTTATAATCAATTAAGATATTAAAAATCAAAAGTAATTCGCTTCAATAATATTTCACATTGTTTATTGTATAAAACTTTAATACCATAGAGCATTATATAGAATATATATTAGGAATATTGTTTAAACATCTAACAACAATTATCGTTAGTGGTTCGGAACCTTTTCCAAAGCCTTCTTTGTCCAAAAGTAAAATATCAGTCGGAAGAAATCAAAAAACATTTGTATTTTTGTCAAAAATTGTATCAACAAAATTTTGAATGACTGGTTCCTTCAATTACAAAAATATTTGTATTTTTCCGGAAAAATCACAAAAATAATAAAAACAACTTTTTTGATTAAAATTGTTGTTTATGCATAAAATGGCTCATTACAAAGTAGATTTAATTTCGACCTTAAATGAATTTTTTATTAAATTGTAGACGAAACAATATAAGAAGAAATGTAATACATAATTATATTGAATGAAATGTGAATCGATCACAGATTTAATTAATATTAATAGATTTGACTTATTTCAATGAAGTTCACTAATTGTTGATAATTTGTAATATTTAGCAGTTGAATTATTTGAAATATTAGAAGGGTAAAAATTAAAAATGGGCATTATTAACATTAAAATTATAGTATTTTAAATAAATGTTATTTTATTACTAAACTATAAATGTTTATATACACTTCTTTTATTTGAAATTTTAATTTTTCGAAGTAGAAAATGGAAGGAACTAGACAGGAAGTCCAAAAGGTTTCAAACCCGAGTTCAAACCTTTTATCTTCTACTTTAAAAGTTTTCTGCAAGAACGTTTCAATAAAAATGGTTTAATTTAAAACTGTTCATGCTTAAATGATATAAATTTAAAGTTGGTACTTTTGATTTATTTTAAGGTTTTCTTAAGCTGTTGTTAAATTTCTCTAATTTTTATAATATTAACATGAAAAAAATCCTCATAATACAGCGAAAAGTATTATAATTATGCCTCTAATAAACCCAAATTAAAGCCAAATATCAATTTAATAAAAAGATACTGCAAAAAACGTCAAATTTCAAGCCGGGTGCAGAAAAGTAGCAAAATTTCAAAAATGTGTAAATACTTAAACATTTTTTTTTTAAATCATTATTTATCATATTTTAGTAATATTTATAAAAATATTATTATTTTCAATTATTTAAATCATGTAGTGAATAAAATTATTATTTCAAACTTTTCGAAATGTTTGCACCAAGTTCGACTCAAAATATCTCAATAATTTGGCAAAACACTATGAAGAGTTAGTTGCCTTGAAAGAGCCCAATAACTTTAAAAAATGTTGTTTATTTTCAGAATTATTCAAATTTTTCGAAAACATCAAAATTTGATGTTTCTTGCAATATCCTATCATAAAATTGAAATTTTGCCATTAACTGGGACTTCTTCGACGTAGAGTTTTATTTCTTTCCGCGATGTTACGACAAAAGAAATGGAATTGTAATATTATAAATTTAAGGCACTTTAGCACAAGTAAAAAATAAGTAGTCGACACTTTACTTGACTGTTCGGGAATGATTCCATGACTCTCGGAATATCTTTTCACTATTTTAACAGTGATGGAATAATTCGCGGTTTTTTCCTCACTTCGAGGATTGTATAAAACGTTATACGGATTTTTTACAAATTCGTGGCTTCTCCTAAAGTCTAAGGGAGTACTGCACCCCTAAATCAGAACCATTAAAATTCGTCCCTGTACTGTTCTTCCTGTTTAATGTTCATGGGGTCGTGTAACGCCATCTTTGAACCCTCTTCTGGTCCACTCTGCTCTACTTCCCTCTTAGTTCTTCCTCAACCCCCTTTCACCCTTAACATTTTCTTCACAGCTTGCTCTGTATGCTCTTCCTCTTCACACAGCAAAAGCAAGGGAAAATCGAACAATAAAAAGAGTGAGCCATACAGCCATACCCATAGAGAAAGATGAGAGAGGAAGGAGAAAGGTGAAAGCAGGAAGGAAGAGAAGAAGGACGGACATAGCAACGAAGATGGGAATTGAATTTTCTTCCGGAAGGCAAGCTGTACGGTGTACGACATGCTGACAGGAATAAACTGGAGGACTGAAGGGCAATCGTACATCTCTTTAAAAAATCGTTCTACTCCTTGAGCATCCCTTTGTGAATCACTTAATTGTAAATTACGTGAGAGAGAAACGGAAAGTACAAAAGACGGTTTCTGTATAAAGGCATTGTCAATTTACGGTTAAGTTCATTATTTCTAATGTCTTTTGTCATAAGGAAATTGACTCAATAAATTCCTGAAATATTGTTGGAATGAATATGAATGAAGCAGGCACTATGCAACAATTTTGAAAAAAATTGTTCTACTATTTTCTCAAATTCTTTGCTAACGAAACTATTTTTTCACTTTGCCTTTAAAAAATTGCTAGGATTTCAAAATTTTTTAAAAATAATTCAAGGGATTTCTAAAAACTTCAACAAATTCCAAGGGTTTTCAAAGGATTTGAACTGATTTCCGGGATTTGATAGGATCACTGACAAAAACGGTTTAGCTGTACCAGCTAAAGTATAGCTGGATTTCGCCTTCTAAGAAAATATGGCTGTATTACCTAAATATTTAGCTGTTTTAGCTAAATTTGGCCATCTAGAAGTTTTGTAAATAGAAAAAGTAAGCGAAAACAGCTAGATATTTACAGGTAACAGACCTAAATGTTCTTAGAAGATATTCAGCTATACGTTTATCTGAAACGGCTAACCCTTTTCTTCATATTTTACACAGGTTTCCAAAGCTTTTAGAGTATAGTTTAAAAGATTCCAAGGGATTTCAGAGAATTTCAACGTTTTCCAGTTATTTCAGGAGATTCCAAGAAGTTTCAATTAATTTCAGAAGACTTCAACAATTTCAATGGATTTCAAAGATTTTCGGATACTTTACAATATTCCAAGAAATTTCGAGAGATTACAAAATTCCAAGGGATTAAGTGGAATTAATTTTAAGGGATTTCAAGAAATTTCAACAGAATTTATAGGGTCTCAGACGATTTCACAACATTTTTACAATTTCAAACGATTTTAAAGAATAGGATTGTAGACAATTTTAAGAAATGTAAAATATTTCAAAGAATTGTTATGGTATTCGCAAAATTTGAAGGATGATAAAATTTTTTTAATTTTTGAAGGATTTGCAAGATTCAAAAAGAAATTAAAATAATCCATAAACATTTATATATTTTTTAACCGGTTTGAAAAAATTGCAGAGATTTCCAGATATTTTAGTCGATTTTCTTTCTTAGATATTTTTATAAGATATCTTCGCAAGACTCAAAAGATTGATAACATCACAATGGATTTTGAAGATTTTAGGGTGTTTTGCAAGATTCCAAAAAATGTCGAGAGATTAAAAAATTCCAAGGGAATTTAAAAGAGTATCAAAGATATCAAAGGATTTCTATAGGGATTTCAAGAGATTTTTACGGATTTTATGGGATCTCAAAGGGTTTAGCATTTTTTTTAAAGATATTGAAGATTTCAAGATGTTCGGGATTTTAAAAGATTTCTAGATATTTCATCAGATTTAAAGGATTTTAACAATTATAAACGATTTTAAAGATTATAATTTTTTAAAAGATTCCGGGAAATTTCAAAGAATTTCCTAGGATTATAGAAAACTTCCAGAAATTTGTACAGTATTTACAACATTCTGAAGGATTTAAGAAATATTACAATATTGGAGGGATTTGTAGGATTCCAAAATAAATTAAAAGATTCCATAAGGTTATAAGGAATTTCTATAGATTTGAAGGGCCTTAAAAATAACGGAGAGTCTTTAAGAGAATTCAGAGGATTTCAACAGAATTCAAGGGGTTTTAATAAATTTCAGTAGATTTTAAAGGACTTCAAAAGTCTGCAGGAAATTCACAATTTTTACCGTATTCTAAAATATTTTAAGGAGCTTTAAAAGACTGCATCATTTTTTAAGGATTTTTGAAAGATATTACAAATTTGAAGATTTCAAAAGATTTTAAAAAGCTGAGGGTATTTAAAAATATTTCAAGGAATTTATAACGAGATTTGAACATTTTAAAGGGTTTCTAAAGAATTTCGTAGGATTTCAGATAAATTCAAAGGATTTTAAAAAGGTGTCGAGGGCATCAATGATAATTAAAATATTTTCAACGGATTTCTGGAGAAATTTTGTGAATAAATGAAATGATGTTTCAAGGGACTTCTAGGAATTTCTAAGAATTTCAAGAGATTTAAAAAATTGACGAGTTTTCCAGGAATTTTCAGAGGATCTCAGCAAATTTCAAAAGTTCATGAAGGATTTCATCGGATTTCTCAACAAATTAAAAAAAAATTGAAAATCGGATAAGAATGTTCTTTTTTATTGATTTGTTGTTGTTTTTATTTTTTTTAAATCTTGAAAATGCACGCATTAAATTTTTATACTTAGAAAATTATCTTCTTTTATATCACCATAATTTTAAATAATTCAATGAAAATGCTCAATCTCATTTGTGAGGAAAATAATAATTTTGTCTTGTTTCACATTTTGTAATTGACATACTTGTCAAATCCTTACAGAAAAATTTGAAAAAAGTAAGCTAAAAACATTTTCCTTAAAAATGAGTTTAAAAATGTTAATTGAATAATGTACATTTTTACAATGATGATAACATAATAGTGAATAATTCTAGATGTATAAAAATTTAATACATAAATTTTCAAGATATTGAGAAAACAAAAACAATAAAAAATCAATAAAAAAAGACAAAACTCAAATAGACCTCTAAATAATATCCGATTTGAAATTTCTTTCTGAAAAATTTGTTTTCTAAAAAGGTACAAGTTAAGCCTGTTTGTCAGATCAGATTTGAAATATTTTTGTTCGTGCTTCAAAAGTTAAATATATAAAATAAAAAAAATCAATATACAAAGGAATCCATTAATATCTATTTTGCAGAAAATTAAAAAACTTTCATAATAACGTTTGTAGATAGAGATATGTTTCCTTAATGTTTTACTTAATGAATGTTGTAAAATGTAATAACGTGTTAGTTAAAGATTTAATTAATGTTTTCCTCCCCATTCTAAGTAATAAATTCAGCAGAATTAGCTGTGAAGATATCAGAGATTCTTGTTGAGATCTAACAAATGCTCCACTTAGAAAGGAATTTCCTGAGAAGTTAAAATCTCGAAAAAAGTGATAGTCCTATTTGCTCCTCAAGCTTGTAAACGAGTAGTGAATTATTATTTCGAAAGCAGGGAATTTAATATTTCTATTATTCAGAATCGGGTACCAGCCCAGGAAATTGGGAATATTGTTTTTTCCCCAACCGTGTAGTTGCAAATGACCTCATCCCTCTTTTACGCCCACCTAATACTTTTTCTCCTCCCACACCATTTAGTATATTAACCCCTCTGGTATTTTCTTCCGGTTTTTTCTTCCGCTCACTTTTTTCTCGTTTTCCATGATTCTGTAATTTCAAGGCTCGGTGCTGTAATGCAAAAATTATGTCATTCTATGTGATTTAATAATTGCAAATCTTTTCATTTAACTTTTAATTTGAATTCAAAATCGAAGCTGTGTTGGTTTTTTAGAAATAATTAATTTTTTTAAATAATTAATTTTTTTAAATTAAACTTTATTTGTTTTTAGATAATTAATAAAGTACAAATTTTTATTATAGACTGACTACAAAGATAGAAGAGTATTATGCTTTTTTTGAGTAACACATACATTTTATGTAAATTATTCAGTTTTTAAATAATAATTTAAAATCTGCCGCAATGAGAATAAGAAATAAGCTTGTTGAATTATTTTTTTCTCTCTAAATTTTCAGCATTTTAAAATGTTTCTGGGTTCATTTTGAAGAAAAAAATATATAAAATTTTTGTCCATGTAATGAAAATCGTACTATTTTTTCCTTCGTTTCTGTCTGAAGCAGATCGTAGAATAATAACATTAAGAAAATTATAAAATGCATAATCATTCACAGAAAAAATTTAGATATCAATGAAAATGTTAGAAACAAAAAAATGCATTTTTTCCAGTTTTTCATAACGACTCGACCAGTCAGTTTAAAGTTAGATATAAAAAATCAATATAATTTACAGAAATTTTATTAAATATGCCAGATTGTACTTTGTTTTATAGAGATTACAATAATTTTAGAGAATTTCAAAAATAAATCTGAATTAGAGAACAATGAGCCATTATTTTAGTTTACTTTAGTGAAAAATTCACTACAGTTTCAATTAAAATTCATTAGTAAATAAGTGGAAATAAATCTTTTATCAAATTTTATGACTCAATCTGTAAATCTGAATCAGTCAAAAGTGAATGATTCGCATTCAATTTTGTCTGATTTAATTAATGACGACGACTGACAAATCAGTCAAAATCATTGAACTTGACACACTGATGAGATTAGTCATTTTAAATTATCTAATATATAATTTACACTGATGAATCAGTCCACTTACATGATGTAATTAGTAACGTCCACTGAGAGATCAGTAATTTTTAATGATTTAAAATGTAACTTGTATTGATTAAAGTAGTAATTTTGAATTATTTAAACCGAAACTTTCACTAATTACAAAATTTATTTGGAATGGTCTGATGGATCCAATCCGTAACTTTCAACGGATAAATCAGTGATTTATGGTTCATTTCAATCATTTATTTAAGTATAGGAATTTAATGAAGAATTCTAATTTAGAAATAATTTTACTATTGTATTATAGCAAACAAATCAGTTAGCACAATTGACTGATTAACCTGCTAAAACGACATTATTATCAGTTGAAATGACATTTTTCAGTAAAAGCACGTTTGATTAATTTTATCAGTCAAATTTAAATACTTTTGAATTCAGAGCTTATTTTTACTTCACTTTCAGAAAACTCAAAATGATTCACTTTTGAATTTGACCAATTTGAATTTGCTTCATGTACAGAATTTTTACAAGTTTCAAAATTGCTTCATTTTTAAAAAATTTACGAAGATCAAATTTTTAAATTTGAACGTTACAGTTTGAATTTCTCTTCTTTAGACATTTAAAAATTTTAATTAATAAAATTTGAATTTTTCCCTGTACTTTTCTTCGTAATGGTTTTGTAAAAATTGAAAATGTTTTTTAAAGTCCCGCAATTTCGATATTAGAATTACTAATTTACAATATTTTTCTCATACGGAATAAAAAAACACATTATGGATCTAGAAATGTGCTTTTACTTTGATGCTGCAAATTGTTATTTCCAAGTACACATAAAAAAGAAGTGTTGGTAAGTATACTGGGTGTTTTTTTAAACTTGGGACATCGAAATATCTCAAAAATACGCATCCTATTAAAAAAATATCAGTGATAAAACTTTTTTATTTTCGAGGGGGAAAAGCGACTTTGAAAAATCCCCCCCCCCCCCGGAGGCAGGAGTGGGGATAAGGTTGTAATTTCAAATAGGAACACCAAGTTTTCATCACAGATTCTCTTTTATGAAATACATAAGTTTTATTCGAAAACTTTTTTCTATTCGCGAAAAAAAACCCCCCCCCCCCCCCCTGGGGAGGGGTACATTTTTTCAACGTCGCTTTTATCTCTCGAAAATAAAAAGTTTTTATGAGGGAAATCGGGAAACGATCGTGATTTTTTTTAAATTTTCAGTTTATAAAAACCTTATATTTATAAAAAAGATGGTTAGTTTTAATTTCAACAGCAACAGATAATAAAACGGTCTTAACGATAAAAAAAAATGTTTGAACAAATATTTATCGAGTGAAAAAACCAACATATTACATTTTAGATAACAAAAACTCTTTTTATTCCAATATCCGAGAGATTGTAAAAAACATTTGGAATATTTTTGATTGTAAAATAAAGCATTTTTAAAACCCTTAGAATTAAACCTATTGAGATTAGAAGATTTCCATTGTTAATTATTAAACGATTAAATAAAAATTTGCTGAATAAAATTTTTTTAGGACTTCATTTGGTAAGTTGTAAATTCAGTAAAGTCTTAAAGCCTTAACAGTTTGAACTTATGAATTTCAGTGACGCGGCAAAATTTGCAAACCCGGAATTTTTTCCGGTGATCAAAACGGTTATCCTGAAAATCCATTTCGGTGTGAAAACTTGCAGCGACTAATAAACAAAAAAAAAGAAAAATATTTTTTTATAAAATTTCGGCGACATTTTAAGAGCATAAAACACTGTTCAATAATGGATGAAAAATATAGTTACAGCGACAGAGAAGCCCTGGAGCGTTGTAATGTCCGGACGATCATTTGGTTCGATTTACGACAGGGGAAGCGTGATTCTCGACACCGGCACGTCGTAAAGTACAGAGTACACCAATACATACTTTGTCGCGTTTCAAGAGAACATTTCACTTTTTGCACTTTTGGTCGCCATCCAAGTTTGGCTCGAGATTCACTTATGAAATTCCTTTCAACGTGTCACACCCGGTACATAAAATAAAAAATCTCCACGCTTTTTGCAACTGTGGCGTCGGATGCAAAAAAAAGTTTTATAATTATTTCGCGAGAGCGGGGGGCCTCTTGCCGTTTGAGCGACGTTCAGAGCCTCTGAACGTCGCTCAAACCCAAAGGAAAATATTTTTGTATAAGTTTTCGGCAAAATTTTAAAAGCAGAAAATATTGTCCAATGGCCTCTGAATCAGAGACCCCCTCCACTCTCGCGAGATAATTTTAAAACTTTTTTTTGCATCCGACGCCAAAATCTTCACATTTCAAAATTTCGTTGACCCTTTCTACTTGTCCCGTCAAGACTCTCCTGAAAGCGTGGTACTAATTTGTTTCTTCTTTAAATTATTTCGCGACCACACGCACGCAGAGGTAAACGGAAGGCGTTTGGCTTCAAATGAACGCGACACGAAAGTTCTTGGCGTACTGAGGGGTCGTCTGGTGTTAACCCCGGAGAATCTCTGTAGTGGGGGGGATCCAATCGCTGCGTCTCTTTCTAACGCATCGGTTTCAGCCAATAGTGCTTTCCTGCTCTTTTCAGAGAGGGGTCGGACGCTCGTCACCGGGCCGGGGGACGACGTTCTCGTATTCCTCGTTGAGAGAGCCGCAAGCGCTACTTCGTTTTTTTTTTTTATTAGATTTTTTCTTATTTCACTCTCCGCTTCGGTTCGATCGACAGAAGCAATACGAGTCCAAGCCGCTCGAAACGCGAATTTCAACCGAAATCGAAAGGGGGTAGTTGTAGGTTTTTTTCTCTATGGACAAATATTTGCAATTTTAAGAAAATTGTTGGTATTCCGTAATGCGCCCAACGTGATATTTATAGATGCGAGTACTCAGAGTTCAAAGTTAAATATTCAGCGATACAAACAGGAGAATGTTCAGTTTATTTGCACATTTTCCATTTTTATGATTGTAAAAATTGTAAAGGAATTAATTTTAAATAGTTTAATATTTAATAATTTTTATTAATTGTTGTACTTGGAAGGTATAGGGAACAATTGTTTTTTTTTTTCATTTAAAAATGTACAATTTTTAAAGTGCAATAGAGGGATTTTTACATCAAATTACTGTACTAAAACTTGAAAGGTTTATTTACAGATTTGTTCGTTCTTTAAGACGACTAATTTGAAATTGTTTTCACAACTGATTCTGAAATAGTTTTATCGAAAATGTTTCTAGTTACAAATTTAGCATCTTTTGAGATTTAAATTCAAGCTTGTCTAATTTTGAACACTGGATTGCACATCTTTTAACACGACAGAGAAAAACATTGCAAAATACATGATTTTAAAAAGAAATCCTAAATTTTCCACTAAAAAATATCAATTTTGTACAAAAAATGGAATACTTAAACTTTCAGTTGACAAAACAAATTTTCAACGACAGAAAAAAAATAATTTTCAAAAAATAGTTCAATTTTCAACCAAAGTGATGAATTTTCAAATAAAATTATGAAACTTTAACTGAAATGGTTAAATTTTAAACCAAAAAGATAAATTTTCAACTAAAATGATGAATATCTAACTGGAACACTTGAATTTTTAACCAAAAAGAAGAATTTTTGAGAAAGAAGATTAATTTTCTACCCAAAAATACCATTTTTCAATCAAATACATCAATTTTTAACGAAATAGTTGAATTTTGAATTAAAGGAGACCGAAAATGGAATAGTAACATTTTTAGTGACAAAAATTAATCGTGAACCAATTATAAGAGTGTTCAACTAAAACAATGAATCTTTAACTGAAATAGTTGAATTTTCAAACAAAAAAATTAATTTGAAGTTAAATTTTCGGTTCAAAAAGTTACTTTCAACAAAAAAACAAAGTTTCAAAAAAATAGTTACATTTTTAAGAAATCGATGCGTTTTCAAATAAAATTGTAAATATTGAACTGCAATAGTTGAATTTTAAACCAGAAAGATGAATTTTCAACTGAAATGATGAATCTTCAACTAGAATAATTGAATTTTTGACCAAAAAGAATAATTTTCAACGAAGAAGATTAATTTGTACCAAAAAGAATAAATTTTCAACTAAAAAAGATAATTTTTCAACCAAAAATTGAACATTCATTTTTGGTCAAAAAATGAATTTTCGACTAAAGACATGAATTTCGGACTAAAATGATGGAATATTCAACTGGAATAATAGTTACATTTTCAAAAAAAAAAATTAATTTTTAACAAAAAAGTTTACCTTACAACCAAATAATTTTATTTCCAACTTGAATTATCCTAAAATATGAATTTTCAACTAAAATGATAAATATTCAACTGGAATACTTGAATTCTTAACCGAAAACAAGAATTTTTAAACAAGAAGATTAACTTTCAAAGAAAAATAAGATAAATTTTCAACTAAAAATGGAACAATTAAATTTTCAGTACAAGAAATTAATTTTCAACGAAACTGATTAATTTTCAACTAAAACGATGAATCTTCAACTGGAATAGTCGAATTTTATGCCAAAAAGATGAAATTTCAACCATAAAGATTAATTTTCTACAAACAAAGATGTATTCTCCAGAAAGTAAATACATTTTCAAACAATTAGTTTAATTTTAAATGCAAAATATCAATTTTCAAACAAATAGTTGAATTTTCATCAAAAAAAAGATAAATTCATTTTCAAGAAAGTAGTTACATTTTCAAACAGAGATGCACGGAAAAAATTGATCCGTAAAAAAGTCACGAACTAGCAGCTAGGTCTCGGATATGAGAAAAATTCATCGGATATTAAGGTATTTTCGTAAATAATCTTCGACCTTTGAGAAAGAATTGACGAACTCGATGTGAAAATTCTAAAACGGTTCCTCACTTTTTTTTACGTGAATAATTACAAAAATATTACGAGTGATTGGGAAAAGATTCTCAGAGCACTGACGAGCTTGCTCGACAAATCTGGGAACTGGAAAGTAGGTTCGCCTGCACGTGTTCCGCACACACGCTCGCCCAAACGCGCGGTGCGTGTGTGCGATCGTATGTGTGCTTCGAGTTCCTTGGATGAGTGGCTAGAAGTGTCAGCAGTCTTTGAGGGTTCGAATCCTCTGAGTTGAGAATTAAAAAATTAATATAAATTAAATCGGACAAATAAAATTGTTCCTCTTTATATTTCAGTATGAAATTTTCCGGAACTGTTCGTAGGAAATTCGAACTGTTCGTAAAAAACTTCGAAATTCATCCATACATTACTCATCGAAATAAAGATGTAATGTTTCATTTTTTTATCTCGTATCCGAGACCTAGCTGTGCATATTCTCAAGAGAATTTGCTCAACATAAATTCTTGGGCATTCAAGAACTCTAAGTTTTGCCCACTTTTGCAGAGGAGTCAACATTTAATGAACGCATAGTAGTCCTAAGTTCTCTCTTTTTTATTGATGAAATAAAAGTTAGATACTTGCACGTGTTTGAGAAAGGTCGATCCGAGGGTCGCTGATGTATAATCGGAAATGTGTGCGTAGTGACGCTATGATGCGCTCCTTATCTGGCGGTCCATATACCCCACGAACTAATTACACTCCATATGCGCCATGCTCCATGCTTCATATTATAGTAACCTTCATCCGACTGACCAGCTGGTCATGTCGTTTACAATCTGCAATTACACAAAGAAATGGACATTGGTTAGCTCACTTAACAGAGTGCGTTATGAGGAAATTAATAATATTGTATATGTGCCACTGGAATGTGCATTTGTTTAAGCAACAACGTCGAGACAAGCCCGAATTGCAGTTATACGTATTTATTGTAAATTTAATCGATTGCAATATTCAATTTGATATTCAATTTATCCAGGAATGAACACATTTCAATATGGGCAGTTATTACAAACGGAAGTGAATTAAAAATTGCGCCATTTCTTTTTGAACGCAATTACAATTTTTTAAATTGTACGGTTAAAATGACAGTACAAACTTCATAGAGGTAACAGATGATGATTCTGATTTTTATCATAAAGGAAAATAGGGTGATTTTCCAGGAAAATATTGTAATACTAGGAGTATGAATTCTTTAAAATAAAAGTAATGTAGATACTATATTAAGACGAATTTTCTACGGAAAATTTAAATTTTCAAGTTAAAACATAGTTTTTTAAAGAAAAAATTTGCCTTTTCAACCCGAATAATTTAATTTTCAACCATGGGAAAAAACGTAGATCAAATAACTGAATTTTTAACCTACAAAGATAAATTTCCTAACGAAAAAGACGAATTTTACAATTAAAGAGTTGCATTTTCAACCAAAAATAATTTTTCAGTCGAGAAAAAAAAATCAACTACATCTCCAAGCCAAAAAGATGAATTTTCTACAAAACAATTGAACTTTGAAACAGAAAATAGGAATTTTCAACAAATAAGTTAATTTTCAAACAATTAGTTAAATTTTCAGCCTACAGAGATGAATTTTTAATTTTAAAAATCGGATTTTCAATAAAAGAGTTACATTTTCAACCAGGAAATATTTTTCAGTCAAAAAAGAAAAGAAATTCATCCAAACTGTTGGATTTTTAAGCCAAAAAGACGAATTTTCTACAAAAAAATAAATTTTCAACTCCAAAGTTGAATTTTTCAACAGAAAAGTTAATAAAAAAATAGTTTAATTTTTAACCTACAAAGTTTAATTTTCAACCTACAAATATGAATTTTCAAACCAAACCAAAGAGACAAATTTTCAATAAATGAGTTGAATTTTCAACCAAAAAAGATTTTTAATTAAAAAGGAAAAAAACTCAACCAAATTGTTGAATTTTCAAGTCAGAAATACGAATTTTCTACAAAACAGTTAAATTTCCAACAAAAAAGTTAATTTTCAGCAAGATATTTAAAATTGCTATAAAATTTTTAAATTTTCAAGCCAATAATACGATTTTATTGTTGAATTTCCGATCCAAAAAGAAGAATTTTCTAGAAAACAGTTAAATTTTCAACTCCAAAATATAAATTTTCGACAAAAAAGTTAATTTTCAACAAAATCTTCAAAATTGCTTTAAAATTGCTTAATTTCCTAGCCAAAAAGATGAGTCTTCCATCTATGATATAGTTAAACTTTCAAATTGAAAATATAAATTTTCAAGAAAAATTTTAATTTTCAACCAAACAGTTGAATGTTGTATGAAAATAGTTGAATTTTCAAAGTTCATTTTTATCCAAACATTTGAATTTTCAACCCAACTATTTCTTACTCGAATATTTGATTGTTTTCTAAAAAATTCGTCTTTCCGGCTTGAAGATTCCACTATTTGGTTAAAAATGCAACTTTTCGTGGATGAACATAATTTTTTTTCTAAAACTCGACCATTTGGTTGATAATTCATCATTGTACGTTGCAAATTCAACTATTTGGTTGAAAATACTCTTTCCTTGAAAATTCATCTGTTTTGGTAGAAAATTCATCTTTTTCGGTTGAAAATTCGACTATTTTATAGAAAAAGTATTATATTTTCAATATAGTACCTATAAATTAATTTCCCCTCTTCTGAGGGCATTTTGGCATGTGAAGTATGTTAAAATATTATGTTTGTATGTTTTGCGTATTATTTTAGGTGCTTCTGAAATGAAATCGAAGAAAAAATTTTGACCTAAAAGGGGGAGGTCGTATTTGTGACGTCACAATGGGGATTTCAAATATTTCTTGATGATCTGTGACGAAGAAGAGTAGGGGTGGAAAAAGTGTTCAAAATAGGGTGAGGTACTTTTTGAACAGCCCCATAGGGGAAAGACTGTACTCCCTATAATAATCATTTCGTTAAAATCATTAATAACATTGGGGCTTCCGTTTTCGGTACCGATCGTGAGAGAACTCTTTTGTGTCAAGTGTTGCGTTTTTTGGCTTTGGTGAAGGGAATCAGCGTGTGTGGGTGCAGAAAGGGCAGTGAGTGCGGAGAGCAGGGGTAAAGGAAGAAGGGTGAGTGAAGGCAAGTGTGCAAAGGGTGGAAATAAGTTGTGAGAAAGGAAAGTTGAAACGTGCAAATTTTGTTTTGAGGTTAGGTATAGAAGGTGGTTGTCGGGTAGGGGGGCAAGAGGTAGGCAGGTGAAGAGAGGGTAGCGTCGTGGAACAGTGGGTAAGGTTGGATACTGGGATGCCGACGGTAAGAAGCCCGCAAACGGGCGCCAGAGGGCAGGGAGAGGAAGAAGCAAGAGCGGACGAGGTTTTGAGCGTGGTTAGTGGGGAGAAGGGAGAATTTGACAGTAGCGATGACGAGACGTTCGAGACACCGACCAGGGAGAGAAGGGGTTCAGGCACGAGCCAGAAACGCGGGAGACCATCAAACCTACAGCGCCTCAACAGGCTAGGCAGAGCGGGCTCGAATAGGAGTCTGGATGAATGGCACAAAAAGGGGAACGTGACTAGCAGTGAAGGGGAAGATAAAAGGAAGAGAGAGGAAGGGGAAGATGATCCGGAAAGGGACAAGGATAACAAGAAAATGAAAAGTAAACGAAAAACACCAGACAGAGATTGGGGGGATGGGGGGATGTTTGAGAAGCTAGCGGCCCTCATAAAAGGGTTTAGAGAGGAAACAAGGAAGAGTCTGGAAGATATGAATAGGCAGGGGAAAGAAGTTAGGGGGGAAGTGAGAAAAGTAAGAGAAAAGTGGGAAGAGTGGGATAAACTCTGGAAAGAGGAGAAAGACAAGGTATGGGGTAAACTAGAGGCCATAGAGAATAGACAGAGAGAGATTGACGAACAGACAAATAGGGAGATAAAACAACTGGAAGAACGGGTAAGCAAATTAGAAGTTAGGAATGAGCATATGGGGAAGGGAACAGAAAGTGCGGAAAAAGTAGAAGGGAGTGATAACGTGCAAAATGACAATGAAAGAATGAAGAAGAGACTGAGTGAGATCGAAAGAAGATTGGAAGGGGAAGAAAGGGCGAAGAGAAAAAATAACATAGTAGTCAAGGGATTGAAAATAGAGAGTGAAACAGGGGAAATTGAAATCAAAAATCTGCTGAGAGATATTGGAATTCGGGTAAGGGTAGAAGGAGTTAAGAGATTAGGAATGACGAAGGAAGGAAAAGAAGGAATGTTTGTAGTAAAAGTAGGGAGTGAGGAGGAGAAAAAGAAAATTATGGAGAACAAAAAATTATTGAAAGGAAGAAGGGAGAGAATTGAAGAGGATTTGACTTGGAGGGAGAGGAAAAGGAGATGGCAAATAGAACAGAGAGCATGGATAGAGAGGAAAAAGGGATGCATGGTATGGATAGGGCGAGACAGACTATGGATAAATGGGGAGGAGTGGGTCTGGGACGAGGAAGTAGAAGAAATAAGGAAAAAGGGAAAAAGGATTGAGAAAGATAGAAGAAAGGAAGATTCAAAAGAGGCTAGAGAGCAAACAGGGGGGTTTCCAAAAAGCAAGGCGGAAGAAAAGTAAGGAGGATAGAGGAGGGAAGGGAGGAGAAAAAAGTGAAAATAGCTTTCTGGAATGTGTCAGGCTTGAAGAACAAGAATGAAGGTTTCTGGCGGGAGTTAGAAAAGTGGGACGTGATTATGATGAGTGAAACCTGGGCGGATGAGAAGGATTGGAAGGGGATGAAAAGGTTGTTACCTAAAGGGTATGTGTGGACAATGCAAGAGGCAAGGAAGGAACACGTTAAAGGTAGAGGAATGGGCGGCATGGTATCAGGGGTGAGAAAAGAATGGGCAGTAAAAGGTAAAATAGAGCAGGACAGAGAAGAAAAGGAGGGAACAATGGTAAGAAGGATTATAATAGGGAAAGTCAAAATAGCGGTGGTTTGTGTATATAGAAGAAGAGGGGAAGAGGAAGGTTGGAGAGTAATAAGGAGGTGGATGGAGGAAAAGAAGGAAGAATTGGTTTTGATAGGAGGTGACTTAAATGCCTGGACTGGCGAGCAAGGGGGAGGGATTTGGGATGAAGAAAAGGAGGCATATATGAGGAGCTCCAAACATAGGGAGATAGACCGGGAGGGGAGGAAGTTACTAGACATAATAGGAGAAACCGGATGGTTTATATGTAATGGCAACATGAAAGGAGATGAGAAAGGAGAGATTACATTTATAGGTAAGGGAGAAACAATCATAGACTACATCTTGGCAGAAGAAAGAATGAGTAATATGATATGCAGTATGAATGTAGGGAATGAGATAGGGTCAGAACACTTCCCAGTAATAGCTACACTGAAAGGTGGCGTCCATAAGCGTGGCAGAGGGAGAAAGGAAAGAGGGGGGGAAAGGGACACGAAAATGGGAGTCTGGGGGGTAGATAAATTAAAAGTGTTTGAACAGAAGATGGAAAAGGAGAATATTAGATATGAAAAGGAGGAGGGGGTAGACTCGTTAATTAAAAGGTTGAAAGGGTCGATTGAGAAGGTGAAGAATGAGATAGGTACAAAAGAAGGAAGAGAAGAGGGAAAGAGAGGATGGTGGGACGAGGAATGCAGGGAGAGTAAGGAGAGAATGAAAGAGTCTGTAAAAAAGTGGAGGAAAGGAGAAATAGAGAAGGCGGAGTACAACAGGAGAAAAAGAGAACATGAGAAGATGCTGGAAGGAAAAAAGCAAAGGGGAACGGAGAAATACAAGGAAGAAGTAGAAAAAGCAATCAAAGAAGGTAGGGTCTGGGATGTGATAAACAGGGAAAGAGGAGGAAGGAAGGGCGTGAATGAAGAAATAGAAATGGAGGAATGGACGGATTATTTTAAGGGTCTGTTAGGGGGAGAACAAAATAAGATCAAAGGGGAAAATAGAAAGACAGTCCAGGGAGAAACGGAGGAAGCGAACGAAATAACAAGAGAAGAAGTAAATGAGGCGATAGATAGACTGAAAAGAAACAAGGCCACAGGAGAGGATGGTATGGAGAACGAAGCGATAAAGTATGGAGGAGAAGGGATTAGGGAAGTGATGTGGAGGATATGCAACAAGGTCTGGAAAGGAGAAGGGTGGCCGGAGGAGTGGATGACAGGGCTGGTAGTACCGCTTGTTAAGAAAGGGGAGGGTAAGAAGGTAGAAGAGTACAGAGGGATCACTCTCATGCAAGGGGGCTATAAAATATACACAGAAATTCTAAGAAAAAGGTTAGAGAATCAGATAGAAGAGAAGCAAAGTATCCCACACAACCAGACGGGATTTAGAAAAGGGATGGGGACAATAGACAACATTTACGTACTCAACTACTTGGTTAACAGAAACTTAGGGAGAAAAAGAGGGAAATTAGTCGCTTTGTTTGTAGATTTCAAAGCAGCTTTTGACTCAGTGAATAGAAAAGTGCTATGGCAGGCAATGAAAGAGAGGGGAATAGAAGAAGGGCTGGTGGAGAGGATAAAGGAAATTTTTACTGAAACCAGGATTAGGGTGAAGATACGCGGGGAAAAAGGGGAGGTTTTCTGGACAGGAAGAGGTCTAAGGCAAGGGTGCCCGTTGAGTCCACTACTTTTTAATTTGCTGCTGGCAGACCTAGAGGAGAAGCTAAAGGAGAAAGGGAAAGGGGGGACGATCCTGGGTAATAGCAAACTATACTCCCTAGCATACGCGGACGACGTAGTTCTAATAGCAGACGATGAGAAGGGGATGAACCTAATGATAAGAATTTTCGAAGAATACGTGGGAACAAAAGAACTGACGGTGAACGTAGGGAAGACCAAGGTGATGTGCTTCAGAAATAAAAAGACCAAAATAGGTTACGTTTGGAAGATGAACGGACAAACAGTGGAAATTGTGGAGGAGTTCTGTTACCTAGGTTTTTGGTTTGAGTCAGGAGGGGGAAACGATTTGCAGGTGAGGAAAAGAATCGAAAGTGCGAGTAAAGTAATGGGCCAAGTATGGGGTATAGGAAAGAGAAGGTTCAAGGACGATTGGAGAATGAGGGTTTGGTTGTTTGATGCGTTGGTTTGGGCGGTGTTGTGTTATGGAGTGGAGGTTTGGGGATGGAAGGAACATAGGAAAGTGGAAAGCATACATGAGAGATTTCTGAGATGGGTAATGGGGGTCAGTTGGAGTTGTCCAGGATACATGATAAGGGAAGAACTAGGAAGGGAAAAAATGGTAACTAGACAAATTAAGAGAGCCTGGAGGTTTGAAGAGAAACTGAAAAGGGGGGAGGGGAGCAGGATAGCACAAGTATGCTTGGACGAAGTTCGGAACAAGGAGACGAGAGGAAATTTGGGAAACTCGAAATGGGAGGAAGAAAGGACAAAAATGAGGAATGTTTGTGATATGCAGGAAGGGGTTCTGGATTGGCAGAACATAGAATTAGAGCTATTAGTAAGACAAGGAGAAGAGAGATGGAGAAAGATTATGGATTCGAAGTACAATAGATGGTATATGATGGTCAAAGGGTTGACGGAACCAGAATATTTGCAAAAGATGAAAAAGGAAGACAAATGGAATAGGGTGGTACGGTTTAGAATGGGGGAAGGAGTGAGATCTTGTAGATATTGGATGGATGAAGAGGATAATTTGTGCAGAGTATGTGGATACGAGGTGGAGTCATGGGCACATGTGTTAGAGAGGTGTACAGGAGAGGAAGATGGACAGTTGAGTGTGGATGAGTGTGTGAGATGGATCTTGGATGGTAATGGACAGGGAGTGATGTGGATGAAAAAGCTGGAAGAAATAAGAGAAAGTAAGGGAACAGGGCAGAGCCAAACGGGTAATCCTCTGTGAAGGAAAGTCACTAGAAAAATGGTAAATTTTAAATCGTTGAAAATGCAATTGATGGTAAGAGAAAACGGAAGCCCTGGAAGGTCGCTCATACTTAGATTTGTAGAAAGTTAAGAATAATAGTATTAATATGACTGTTATCATGTAAGGCGAAGATTTAGAATATAAGCAGCGAATAAGTTAGACTAAGGATGAAATGTAAAGATATGTACAGGGAGCGGAGGCCCTCAAACCCGTAAAAGGGAGAGATTAAATAAAAACATTAATAACATTGCGATTCTAGAAAGTATGAAATATTTCTTTCCCATCCTTTATAATACCTTACATAATACCTTAAATCCAAAAAAAGACTGATGTTAAATCGACTTATAAAATATATGATTTATGCATTATTAATATACGACTTTTCCTCTAAATCCTGGAATTTCTGAATAATTAAAAAGAATGCCTCACTTAGAGAACACCAAGGGCTGACAAAGGCCTACATGAAAATTGTGATTCACACGCATATGCATATTGTCGCGAATGCATAAAGAGCATAGAAGAAAGGAAAAATGAGAGGAGAGGAGAAGAGATAGGGGTGGCTGGGAAGATGAGAGAGATTTTAGAGAGAGTGGCGAAAAATATCCTTTTGCTGGGCTGTCGTAATAATCATGAAAGGGGCAAAGGAGGAAGACATGATTAATACTGGCAGTCTTGGCATACTCGGGGCTGGTGGGGCTGGCTGTTTCTAATCTGGAAAAGAGGTCGCCGAAGGGTAAAGGAGAGTGTTATTTTAATGCTTCGAGCCTTAATCCCGTATATAGTTAGGATTATGAAAGTCTGAACCGAATAGTGTATCCAACGGCGTTCATTAAAATGATCTATGCACCGTACTACCGGATATATGACACGTAATCGTGAAAAAGATGTGTATACAGTCACATTATACATATATAGAGAGAGTGTACAGGAAAGGGCGAGCATGAGGGATGTTCAGAATTCAGACGATGGGTGTGGTAATTTGAAGGTTTCAGGGGTCAAGGACATTTTTTCATGAGACCATATACCATAGGCATAGGGTATATACTCTTATATAGATTTATAGACTATAGATAGAG
This sequence comes from Andricus quercusramuli, assembly GCA_932178445.1. Lineage (NCBI taxonomy): Eukaryota > Metazoa > Arthropoda > Insecta > Hymenoptera > Cynipidae > Andricus > Andricus quercusramuli. Next base: position 217,685 of record CAKNXH010001851.1, on the reverse strand, counting down.
AACCCTCAGAAAATCGAACCAAGCGAATATCGACGTGTCCAAATGAAAAGGTTCCATCTCGGAAGGTGCTAATTCCATCTTCCGTCTTCGCTCGTTCCATCCTCCATCTTGTTTGTTCCATCTTCACTAGTTCCATCGTTCATCTTCCATTCCATCTTCGCTAGTTTCATCTTCGCTAGGAAAATCTTCACTAGTTCCATCTTATATCTTCCATCTTTGCTAGTCCCATCTTCCATCTTCGCTGGTTCCATCATCCATCTTCCACCTCGTTAGTTCCACCTTCGCTAATATCATCTTCACTAGTTCCATCTTCCATATTCCATCTTCGCTAGTTCCATTTTCATCTTTCATCGCGTTAGTTCCATCTTCCCTAGTTTCATCTTCACTAGTTTTCCATCTTCCATCTCGTTTGATCCGTTTTTGCTGGTTTCATCTTCACTAGTTCCATCTTCTATCTTCCCTCTTTACTAATTCTATCTCGTTAGTTCCATCTTCTATCTTCAATCTTTACTAATTTCATCTGGTTAGTTCCATCTTCCATCCCGTTAGTTCTATCTTCGCTACTTCCGTCTTCGCTATAGTTTCATCTTCACCAGTTCCATCTTCCGTCTTCGCTAGTTTCATCTCGTTAATTCTATCTTCGCTAGTTTCATCTTCACTAGTTCCAGCTTCCATCTTCACTAGTTCCATATTCTATCTTCCATCTTTACTAGTTCCATTTCGTTAGTTCCATCTTCGCTAGTTCCATCAGCACATCAGCGCCCTCAACTTTTTTGCACCTTTTCATTTGGTCTCCACGAGTTAGCATACCTTTTCATTTTGTTTCTCTCAGATGGAACCTCTTCATTTGGACATGTCGATATATATTTTTTATACCCGTATTCCATGGATAACTATATATAGTGTTACTTCTACAATTGTTAATTTTTGCCTCGATGCGATCATTTTAGTGACTTACTTTTAAAACTTCATAAGAAAGGGGCTCAAATGCTTGGAATTCGTTACATTGTATAATTTTTTTTTGAACTGAAACTTTTATGATCCAGGGCTCCAGGAAGTCTAAATTCAGAACAAGTGTATAACGCTTTCGCCCTCACGTGCAAACGAAATGCTCAAAGTTATTCATACTCAATTTAAGAATGTCAACTGCTAAAATTATAACTATTTTTGATTCACTTATATTTCCAATAGAATTAACAAATTCACAATACTTTTAATTTTAATATGCAATAATTTGAGTTTTAGAAGATTAAAAAAGAGTTTCTATGACAATATTTTATAAGCAAATTTAAGACAGATTTTCTAAATTTATTAATAGTTTCATCAAAGTGATCTGTATTTCTTTTGGTTTTTATTAATCTCAAAAACCTTTTCAGGAAAAACCCCATTTTTTAAGAAAATAGTTGAATTTTTCAAACAAAAAAGATTAAACTTCAATCCTAAACAGTAACATTTTCAACCAAATAGTTGAATTTTCAACTTAAAAAAAATAAATGTTCACAAGACAGTTGAATTCTTAATCCAAAAGGACGGATTCTCTATCCAAAAAGACGAATTTTCAACCAAACAGTTCAGATTTCAAGAAAATAACTAAATTTTCAACGAAATAGTTGAATTTTTAACAAAATAATGAAATTTTCAACAAAGTGGTTGAATTTTAAACTAAAATGACGAATCTTTAAAAAAAAAAAATTGTTAACAAAGATGTTCAACTTTCAACCAACCAATAGAATTTTGAATAAAAAAACGATTAATTCTTAACGAAAAATATGATAGGTGATATTTCGAGCAAGACAGGAATTAATTTTAAATAAAAAACAGTCAAATTTATTGAAAAACGTGAATTCTTAAGAAAAAAATGTCATAGTTGATATTCCATCCAAAAAAGATGACTTAAAAAAAATGTGAATCCTCAACCAAAGCCGAATCATTTTCAACTAGAAAAGATTTCCCTGTCCAACAAAAATCCAACAAATTTCTACAAAAATAATAGAATTTTTAACAATAGCAGTTGAAATTTTCTGGCACATAGACGAATTTTCTATAAAAAAGTCGAATTTTCAACAAACAAGTTAGTTTTCAATCAAATAGTTTAATTAAAAACTAAAAGCGATCAATTTTCAATCATAAATGGAATAGTTACAAAAAATTAATTTTCTTCCAAAAAATACGAATTCACTATAAAGTAGATCAACTTCCAACGGAAAAGTTGCATTTTCAACTGAAAAATTTTTTTTTCAACCAAATAATAAAATTTTCGACAGAGCAGTTCAACTTTCAACCAAGCAATTAAAATTTCAATCAAGAAGATAAATACATAAAATTTCAATATGAATTTTCAACCAAGATATTAATTTTTAAGAAAATAGTTGATTTTTCTAAGAAAATATTAGAATTTTCAACGAAAAAGACGAATTTTGTTCAAAAAAGTTACATTTTTAAGCCCAAAAAATGAATTTTTTATAAAACAGTTGAATTTTCAAGAAACAAAATTTTCAACCAAATAGTTGAAATTAAAAGTAAAAATGATCAATTTTCAATAGAAAATGGAATAGTTAAATTTGCAGTTGAAAAAATTGATTTTCAACCACAAAAGATAAATGAAGTATTAACAAAATTAAAAATTTTGAACTAATGTGATTGATTTTTAACTAAGATAATGAATTTTTAACGAGTAGTTCAACTTTCATCAAAAAAGTTTAATTTTCAATCATGAAGATGAATTTTCTACGAAAAAGGACAAATTTACAACAAAATACATCAATTTTCAACCGAACTGTTGAATTTTCAACTAAGAAAGAATCTACTTCTCAATCAAATAGTTAAATTTTCAATCAAATGGATAAATCTTGACCCAAAAAGATGGATCTTTATCTAATAAAATGAATTTTCAAGAAAGTAATTAAACTTTAACAAAAAAGTTAAATTTTCAATCAAGGAGATAAGTATACATGTTCAACCAAATTGTTGAATTTGTAACTAAACATGCTCAATTTTCAACCAATAAGGGCCTGAACATAAGCAAAACGCATTACCGAATTTAAATTTAAATACAGCCCCTAATGAAATAGTTCAATTTTCAGTTACAAAAATTGATTTCCAACCAAAAAAGAATGAATTTTCAACAAACCGGTTAAATTGTTTCTTTAGAACAGGGGGAAAAAGATGAATTATTTTCAAAAATCACTAATGTTCATTTTTTCGAACATTAAAAAAAATTATACCATAAATACCATAAAGCCAAATCCCTTTCGGGGTGAGCGTAACTCGCATACGGTTTTAGCCTCGATATACTGCCGGTGATCAAGGAATTCATATGAGAAGAGTGAAAAAATGAATCCGTCTATCTAGCAATCACCCCAGGCGAAGAGCTACACAAAGTCACGACATGTCATAGATCACACAAAAATACGCAACCTGACAAATAATCCCATAATTTCACAGAGTAAGATTCATACCTTCTCTAATCACACCCACCAAGTAAAACTCTCCACGAGGGATGATTAGTATCTAAGATTGTTTCAGACGTCTCTCACTCCACTGACACTCATCAGACATTTCTTATAAATTATTTTTCGAGTCATAGAAAATAATAAAAATGGATTCGCCTATGAAATGACTCATACTGACTGAACTGAGAATCGAGAATGATTGTCCCCAAGAACACACAGTTGTGTCGAAAAGGTAATGGAAGGTTATCTGGACTGAAGTTTCAAGGTTTGAGTTTCCCGCTTCTGTGTACATAACAAGGAAGGCTCAATTCTCAGTATCACAGTGATATATCACTTGTATGTGGTTAACCACAACAGTTATAGCATTGTAGATCCGAGTAAATTGTAGAAGAGAAGTGAGAACAGTGGTACGGAAGTGCCATAATTGGTCAAGGTATACCACATGCTGTTTAAGTTTTCTCTCCGTCTATAGTCTATAGCTACACAAACTGAGTCGGAAGTGTCTAGTTGTAATCAACTTCAGTAAAGACCAACTTTTAGTCCAAGTATGCGGGTGGGTATTTTGTGAGCGAAGGATCTACCTACTCCTGGAGTCCTTAGCATCCTTAGTCCTTGCCAGACAAGAAGGACTCTTTAATAATTTAATTAGAGCTCGAAAGTACTTAAAAGTTTTACCTTGTACTGGGAGCAACGAACTGCAGACTTCGCTTTTCTTTCTTAAAAAAAGCAGTCTTTTCATTCTTACGGTTCGTTGCCATCAAGACATGAGAGATAATAATAATTAGATTCATTAAAAACAGGGGTTGTTTAAAATGTAGCCATTTCCGAGGCCATTTCATATTTAAGTCTAAATATTAGAAAATTCAAAACAAAAAGATAAAGGATTTTAAATATTTTTGGTCCTGATAGGCTAGCCAGCACCCGATTAGGGCCCGAAAAGACTGACTGAATGAGAATGAAATTAATTTTTTAGAGTTCATTTTTGACACTTTCAAGCACCCTGGCTTTTTTTGGAAATGTTCAAACAAATATTTGAATAAGGCACTTGGAAAATTTTTGACCCTCACGGGCTAGCCAGAATCCAACTAGGGCCCGTTAGGAATGACTAGAATGATAAAGAAAAAAATTCATTTTTTTAATGTTCATTTTTCGCCTTTGGTATTTTTAAACACTCTGGCTATTTTGCAAATGTATAAAAAAGATTTTCAGGTCTGATATTAGAACATTTTTTGTTCATGACGAGCTAGCCAGCACCCGATTAGGGCTCGAAAAGACCGTCTAGACAATGCCCTAACCAGACGCAAGTCTGCCCCGACAATTTTCTACCTCGTTTTTTACAAGGGGTCAGGGAAAGTCAGGGGCCACCTGCTGCTACCTTTTTTTGCAATTTCTTCCACCTGACAATTATATTGTTAGTTGAAAATTTTATTTTTAAGTCGAAAATCCAATAATTTTATTAAAAAGTAATCTTTTTTAATTGAAAATTCAACTATTCTGATAGAAAATTAAATTTTTTGTAATTCATATTTTTGTGTTGAAAATTCAAGCGAAATCTTTCTTCGTTGAAATTTCAACTATTTTTTAGAAAATTTCTCTCAGTTCATCTGTTCTCAATTGTTATTAATTAAAAATTAAAATATCTTTTGGTTTACATATATTGATATATCTACTATTTCATTATTAGTTAAAAATGATCTTTTTTTGGTTGAAAATCGAACTACTTGGTTGAAGATTGAACCATTTTGTTACAAAACTATTTTTTGTTGAAGATTCATCATTTAAGTTGAAAATTCATCTCTTTGGTTTGAAAATGGTTCTTTTATTTTGGTTGAAAATTAATTTTGTTAATTGAAAATTTAACTATTCCAGTTGAAGATTTATAATTTTATTTCAAAATTCATATCTTTGGTTGAAAGTTAAACTATTTTGTTGAAAATTGCATCCTTTTTAATTGAAAATTCAACCAATTGGGTACAAGTCGAATTACTTTGTTAAACAATTATTTTTTTGATTATAGATTCATCCCATTAGTTAAAAATTCTTTTTTTTTATTTAAAATTAATTTTTTCAACTAAAAGTTTAACGTTTCTATTTTTGATTGAAAATTCATCATTTTCAGTTGAAAATTTGTCTTTTTTAACAGAAAACGAATCCTCTTGGTTTGGAATTGCTTCTTTTTTTGTTGGTTAAAAATGCAACTGTTTCGTTGAAGATTAACATTTTTATTGAAAATTGGACTATTTTGTTGAAAATTCATTCTTCTTTGTTGAAAATAATTTTCTGTACTGAAAATTCAACTATTCCATTTTTTGTTGAAAACTTATTTTTTTTTTTTAGTAGAAAATTCAACTATTTGTTTGAAAATTCGTATTTCTTTGTATAAAATGAATTTTCTTGGTTGGAAATTCATCTTTTTGATTTTAAAATTAATTTCTGTTGGTAGAAATTATATTTTTTGGTTGAAATATAAAATATTACATTTTTTGTTGAAAATGCAACTATTTGGTTAAAAATTCAAAAATTCAAATTCATATTTTGTTGAAAATAGAATTATTTTTCGAAGAACTATGATTTTAATTAAAAACTCATCTCATTGGTTGAAAAGTGTTTTTTTTTTTGTTGAAAACTATTTTTTTAAACTGAAAGTTAAACTATTCCAGATGAAAGTTCATAATTTTATCTGAAAATTCATCTCTTTGGTTGAAAACTAAACTGTTTTGTTAAAAATTCGTTTTTTTAGGTTGAAATATAAACTAATACATTTTACGTTGAGAATGCATCTTTTTGTTAAAAAATTAACTTCTTGGTTAAAAAATTCAACTATCCTCTGAAAATTCGTCTTTTTGGCTTTAAAGTTCAACTATTTGGTTGCAAAAGCAACTGCCTGATTAGGAACTAATTTTTAGTATGTTACAAATTCAAATATTTGGTTAAAAGTTCAACTATTTTGTTGAAAATTTAATTATTTTGTTGAAAATTCAAGTGTTTCATTAAAAAGTAATCTTTTTATCGAAAATTCTACTGCTTTGTCGAAAATTCGTCTATTTGAACAAAAAATTCGTCCTTTCAAAATCAAAAATTCTTTTATTTTTGTCGAAAATTTTTGGTTGAATTTAAATTTTTTTGTTTAAAAATCGAACCAACCTGTTTAGGATTCACCTTCAAAGATTGAAAATTTACCTATTTTGTTCAAAAGTCATCTTTTTGGGTAAAAAAATTCAACTGTTATGTTGAAAATTAATCCTTTTGGATTGAAAACTTATATTTTACGGTAGAGAAGTAATTTTTTTTGATCGAAATAAAAAAAATAATTTTTTATTTCAATCTGCAATTGCTTTATTCCGTTCATAAAAGATTCTCTGTTCAAAATGTTACAAGAATAAAATGCTGGTCTTTGAGTATTGATGGTCATGAAAAATTTTTTAGTCACTTGTTTTTAATTTATTCCAAGAAGTTATGTGGAAAACAAATGAAAAGCCAGTGATTCTAAAACACTCGCGATGGAAATGCGGCTGAGGAGGTTGTCGAGAGACGACGAAGTTGTCTATTTCTTAACTGAGACGTCACAGTGGTTGAAGTGAGTACTTTTCCCACTAGTGGGAAAAGTAAACTCACAAAGGTTTTTATATTGATTTTTTCCCCACGCAGTCTAATATTAATTAATTTTCCTCTCTATTTTTAACAAAATCACTGTTTTATCAGTAAATGTTTGAAAACAATTTTTATTTAAAAAATGTTCATGCCAAAATTCATGATGAAATTCTGAGAAAGTTTTTTAAATTAGATTGCAGGAATGACACTGCCTGTCTATTTCGATTACGATACGTGTGTACTGTGTATGCGTATGTGAGATGACTTCACAGGATCGACGCGTGCCTATAATCCCATTTAGGCCTTTCCCGATATATTGAATCCTGTCGAATTGCAAATTCACTGTTCTGTCATTTATCCCACCCAGAAGAGAGAAAAAGAGAGAGAAAGAGAGAATGGGATAATAACAGGGATGAAAGTGCGAGAGAGATGGTAATGTCTCGTGTCAGACGCGTATCCAGAAAGCAATGGCAATATGGTTCGTACGAGTCCCTCAGGATTGACATTACCACCATGAATCTCTATATATCTCGGCCGAGTCTAGTTTTGTGGAAGAGGAATTTGCCGTTTCCCTTGCCATGAAACAACAAATTTATTACCATGGTCATTTCTTTCTTCCAGTAGAATCTTTTCGCAATCTCATTTTGTACTTTAAATATTAAAATTTGGGTGGAGGGAATATAATCAAACAGAGCGGATCACAACCGAAAGCAGTAGCTGGATACGAGCGTGGTTAGCACTTGGATGGGTGACCGTTTGTGCTTCTCGCTTAATCGTGTTCTCACTGCGTTTAGTTACTGTCGAGAAGAGGTTTGATGCCGAGGATGAATGTGGGCATTCGATCAGAAAATCTTCAAAAAAATCAGAAAATTTTCAAAAAAAATTATAATTCCCTTCTGGAACAAGGAATTTTCCAAAAGAATTATAATTCTAACTTGGAACAGGGAATTTTCGAGAAAAATTATAATTCTAACTTGGAAAAGTGAATTTTACAACAAAAATTTCACTTGGAACAGAGAATTTTCCAAAAAAATTGCATTACAGTTTTGACATGAAACAGGGAATCTTCCAACAGAATTATAATTTTCACTTGAAACGGGAAATTTTCCGAAAATTATAATTTTCACTTGGAACGTGGGATTTTTTCCAAAAGAATTACAATTTTTACTTGAAACGGGGAATTTTCCAAAAGAATTACAATTTTCACTTCAAACAAGAAATTTTCCAGAAGAATCACAATTTTGACAAACGGAAAATTTTCCAAAAGAATTACAATTTTCATTTGGAACAGCAAATTTTCGGGAGGAATTATAATTGGAACGGTTATTTTTCTAAAAAAAATTACAGCTTTCACTGAGAACAGGGAATTTTCCAAAAGAATTACAAGTTTTATTTGGAACATAGAATTTTGAATGAAATTTGTATACGGGGTATACATTCTAAATTTAAAACAGTGAACATTTGACTGATTAAAACTGATTTTCAGTTAACGGAAGTGACTGATTTGTCTGCTATAATGAAATAGTGAAAATATTTAAAAATAAAAATTCCTAATCAAATTTATACATTTTAATAAATGATTTATGTAAAAAGAACATAAATGATTGATAAACATATTGAAAGTTATTGATTACGTCGTTCTAAATTACTTTATTTAGATCGTTCAAAATTAATAATTCTTGATAGAAAATAAATCTTATGGTTCAAAATTATTGTTTTTGCTTAAATTCGACTGCTTTTTATTTAAAATAAAAAAAAATTTGGCTGAAATGTCAACTATTACATTTTTTGCTGAGAATTCATTTTCTTTTTAAATTAAAAATTCAACTACTTGGTTCAAAGTTGAACTACTTTGTTAAAAATTAATTTTTGAGGGTAATGATTTATTATTTTATTTAAAAATTCATCTGGTTCTAAGTTGAACAATTTTATTCAAAATTCGTTTTCCTTAATGAAAATTAATTTTGTTAATTGAAACTTAAACTATTCCATTTTTGGATGAAAATTAAAATTTTGTAGAAAAAGTTCATATTTTTGGTTAACAATTTAACTTCTTGGTTGAAAGTTAAAATACTTTGTTAAAAATTTAGATTTTTGTTAATAATCCATCATTTTACATAGTTAAAAACTTATTTCTGCGGTTGATAATTCAACTACGTTGTTGAAAATTCGTCTTTATTGGTAGAACATAAATTTTCTTTCGCTGAAAAATTTTTTTTTTGGGTTGAAGATTCATGATTTTACTTGAAAATTCATCTCTTTGGCTGAGAAATTAATTTAAAAAAAAATCTAATTTCATGAAAGTTCGTCATTTTTGGTAGAAAATTAATGTTTTTGACGAATATATATTTTTTTAACAACTAGGGTACGTTGGAAGTTAAACTCCTTGAATAAAAATTCATTATTCTGGGTAATTATTTCAGTTAAAAATCCAACTTTTTGATTGAAAAATAATCTTCTAAGCAGGAAATTCATTTTTCTTATTATATTACTTGGTTGAAAGATAAACCGCTTTATAAAAAAAAATGATTCTTTTTGTAAATAATTTATTATTTTCGTTTAAAATAAAGCTGTTCCATTGATAATGTAACTATTTTGTTTAAAATTCTTCTTTTTTGATCATTTTTGTTGGTTCAAAATTTAACTTCTTTTGGCTGAAAATTCAACTACTTGGTTGATAGTTGAACTATTTTGTTGAAAAATAATTTTTTTTGTTAAAGATTCATCATTCGAGTTAAAGGTTCGTCCTTCCTGTTGAAATTAACTTTTTTGTCTTGAAAATCAAGTTTGTTTATTAAAAATTCAACTATTCCATTTTTGGCTCCAAATTGATCTTTTTTAGATGAATATTCAACAGATTGGATAATTAAAAATGACTGATTTCAACAGCGAGTCAAATTGACTGATTCAAAAAGTCACTTTTGACTGATTTGTCTGTCGTCAAATCCGCCTTGTTCGAATCAGTCAACATTCACATCGAATCAGTCATTTTTTATTGATTCAAATTTAGAGTGTAACCCGATTCTTGATAGGGTCTTACCTCAACTTGACTTCATATTGGCAAGGAGCAGTCGACTTGTTCTTCTCTAATTATCAATATTTTAAACATGAAAAAGATTTTTTTTCATTCTTAAAAAGAAGAAATGTGTCACAAAATGCAAAGCGATATCTCGCTAACGAGCCAGTAATTTGCGACGGCTGTACCAATAATTTCAGTTTGCCTCAAGGCGAAGGAGCCATTGATGCTGGTTCCGGCTGGTTGGCAGTGTTGGCACGACCCACCATCTGGAACCTGGAAGTCTATTTAACTTCCGTGAAAGGTGGTGTACCTTTGCCAGAATTGTAAGGATGTAAATGTGGTACTTACAAATAAAGTACACATACACAATTTCACAATTACACAGTTATTCATGTTAGCCATTTACATTGTCTCCTTTGCCTCTTTGCGGCAAGTAGAACTCATTAAGGAATAATGCATTGGGGCTGGTCCTGGCACTTGGGAATCGGTATTATTCTCCCACTTTTTGCCGTAATCAGTGCGTACAACCTAACCTGATATCGTCGCATTGGATATGTTAACTATTAGCTGCAGGGACCAGATCCGCAGGGACGATGAGTTTCCTGATTGGAGGGAAGATGAGCATCAAGTATCGCGACTAAGATATAAATTTCAAAGGAGGAGCAAGTACATGACTTCTCTTTGGCACTGGATACAAAAGTCATTTTTAAGATTAAGAAAAAGAGATTTAGCAGAAAAATACGATTTTTTTAAAAATAAAACAAGCTTGCTACAAGTCAGGGATTTTAAAAATGGGAGGCGATTATGTAATCATTTAAAAATCATCCTCTTGCGTTGAAATTTGATCTATTTTGGTAGAACCTGAATATTTTTTAAAAATTAATTAACTGTGTAGCTAAAAATTAATCTGTGTTGAAAGAGGATTTAATTATTTTGTTGATTTTTTTAAAGTTGAATTCATGTTTTTGGTTTACAATGAAAATCTTTTTTGGTTGAGAATTCATCTTTTTTTGAGTGAAAATTCAACTACTTAGTTGAAAGTTGAAATAATTGGATAAAAATTAATTGTTTCGGTTGATGATTCATAATTTTAGTTGGAAAACCTTGTTTTGCTGTTAAAAATTGGACTATTTTGTAAAAAATTTTTTTTTTTCTGATAGAAAATTTAAGTATTCAACGTTTGGCTGAAAATGTATCTTCTTCAGCTGAAAATTCAACTATTTGGTTGGAAATTCCTTTAAAAATTCAAATACTTTGTTGAAAATTTATGTGTTTTGTTGGAAACTAATCTTTTTTCCGTAGAAAAAAATTGGTAGAAAAATCTTGGTTCAAAATTATTCTTTAAAAATTAAAATTTAATTTCAACTGAAAATGTATCTATTACATTTGTTGTGCAAAATTGATCTTTTTTGACAGAAGTTAATTTATCTTGGTTGAAAAATCCTCTGTTTGAATAAAAATTGAACTATTTCGTTGAAAATTTATTTTGTATGGTTGAAAATTAATTTTTTTTTTACTGAAAATTGTTAAATATTCTTTTTTTATTTAAAAAGTCATTTATTTGGTGGAAAATTGAACTATTTCGTTGAAAATTCATTTATTTTGTGTCGAAAATTAAATTATTTTGGTAGAAAAATCATACTTTTGGGTTAAAAAATCAACTTTTTTCATAACAATACGCAAAAACTTCAACTATATGGTAGAAAATTTGTTGTCTTTTGTAGAATATTAACCTTCTTGGTGAATTATTCATCTATTTAGATAAAAATGTAAATATTCGGTTGAAAATTCTTTTGAATATTTAACTATTTTGTTGAAAATTCGTTTTTTGTTGTTTTTGTAAATTTATTTTGCTAACTGAAAACCTACATATTCTATTTCTGGTTGAAAATTTATCTTTTTTAGTTGAAAATGCATGTATTTTGTTGGAAATTTTCTTTTTTGGTGGAGAATTCATTTTTCGTGTTGAAAATTCCACTGTATGGTTACAATTTCCCTTTTTTTTGTTGAAGATTCATAATTTGAGTTAAAAATAAATTTCTTTAGATACAATGCAACTATTTTTTTAGAAATTCTTTTTTGTTGTTGTTGAAAACATATTTTTCTAACTGAAGTTTTGGATATTATATTTTTGGTTAAAAATTTATCTTTTTTAGTTGAAAATGCATGTATTTTGTTGAAATTTTGTCGTTTTGGTAAAAAATTCATTTTTTTGGGATGAAAATTCAACTGTTTGGTTATAAATTCTTTTGTTGAAGATTCATCGTTTTAGTTAAAAATTAATTTCATTCGTTTAAAATTCAACTATTTTGTTGAAAAATCGTTTTTGGGTTGAAAATTAATGTTTCGACTGAAAATGTAACTATTCAATTTTTTTTTTAAATTCATCTTTTTTAAATTTGTTGATTTAACATTTTTGATGAGATTTTCTTTCTCTATTGACTGAAAAATCTTTCTTGGTTGAAAATTCAACATCCGTTGAAATTCCACTTTTTGGTTTTAAAATTAGCCTGTTTTGGTTGAGGATTCAACTAGTTTGTTAAAAATACGTATTTTTTAGTTTAATTAAAATGTTTTTTCTTGAAAATTAAAATATGTTTTGGAGAAAATATCAACTATTCCTACTCTTTTTATTGAGAATTCGTTTTTCGACTGAAGATTCGTTACTTTGCTTGAAAATTATTGTTTTAATTGTAAACTTAATTCTTCTATTTTTTACATAACTTGTCTGTTTAAATTGTAAAAATTTGAACAATTTCAATTTTAAAAATCCATTATGTTGATTTATTTCCTACATCAAAAATGCAAATTAGTACGTTCTACTTCTACTTTTATGTGTAAATTTTTTTTTTTGCGGATGCGAGTGGCTCTTTAATTAACGTAATTCGTGAAAAAACGAATACGGCTTTGAGAGGGCAGAAAAAAAATTCACGAGTCGACGACAAGAGTAACTCTTTGAGAACACTTATTTGGGGCACATATTTCATTTAAGGGTTTAGGATGATAATTATATTCCTCTAGGAAATATACCACAGTTATATTTATAAAAAATTTAACCAATTATGCAGAAAAAACCGTAATTAAATTGGTAAAATACTTCAGAATGATAAAACTTGGTTCTTAATTGAAATTTGTTTAGAAAGATTCAAATATTGTTAAAAAACGGTTCGAACGCCGAATTACCAGCTAAATTAAAACCTGAAATCTCCTTTTTAAAATGAGATCAAGAACATAATAAAATATTTATTGATTCTCGAATCATCATAAAAAATGTGGAAGCGTGCACAAGACGAAGATCGGTCGGTCGAGCGGCAGTCGAGCAAGTCTTTTCCCATGCTCGACTGCAGCATGACCAACAGATTTTCGTCTTGTGCACGCTTCCACATTTTTTATGATAATTCGAGAGCCAATATACATTTTATTACGTTATTGGTCTCATTTTAAAAAGGAGATTTCATACTTTAACTTAGCAGAGTTTAGATTTTTTCCATTTCACTTCCCTAAAGCATGGAGAGATTGGAAATTGAGAATAGAAAATTGGTTTCAAACGGAAAATAGGTCAGTCTTTCTCAAATGCTATCTCGACCCCTAATTACCGAAATTACTTCAAGCAGGGCTCAATCGACGCGGAATTGAATCAGGTTTCTAACAGTTTGAAAAAAATTTCCAAGCTTAATTTTTCGTAATGATATTCACTTTCTAAGACAAGCCTGTTTTTCATCCGATTTTCGTCAATTTCCATAAGTTTCTTTCTTTTTTTCGTGAGATGCTCGGAAAATGTCACGTGATTGAAACTCGTACAATAATAGTTGCCATTAAAAACCGCTGGAGTAACATTACTCAGACGGTCGAAGAGTAATGGAATCTTTTTCCACGTAAACGACCTAGTTTCAAACAATTCGTACCTCTCGGATGAAATTTTTGCTCGGGAAAACGCGAGCTTTCGATTGTTAAAAGCACTCTTTCTTATAGTTCTTAACAACTATGGCAGATGGAACGTACCAATTCGCTCATCTCGAGAGCCGAAACCTGAAACTTTGTTCGATTCATTCTGTTGTAACAACTTTCATGTTGAGTCTATTCAAAAATGAATAACTGCCTCTATATTAGGACTTAAGCCACAAAGATCAAACATATTTTTTGCTTCTTTATCTAGAAATTATTTTTGAATACCGATTATATCACATAAGAAAATTAATAAAATAAGAAGCTACATTTTTGATATGAATATTGTGCTTGTTTGAAAATGGTGTTTGTAACACCGCAGTTGTTATGTAAAAAATTATTATTTCAATATTTTAATATTCTTTATGTTTATCTCATACTGATTTATATGGATTTCAATTGCAAGTTTTGGATTCAAAACGGAATGAAAAATATTCGAGAAAATATTCCAAATAAATTGTCTGAATCCTCAAAATCTAATCAGTCTGTCTATCTTTTAATCTGATATTTGTATCCACATCATTCAAACTGAATCCTATGTCTCCGAAAATAATTAATTCAGATCCAATCAGAATGAATCCAAATTATAAATAAAATATAACTCTTTTCAATTCAACTGAATCCGATATCTACCGAAACATATTCAATGTGTTTCCGCTCGGTTGAATCCGGCTTTTATGACATGAACTTGCTGTGCTTAAATCCGATTTATTTCAATCTGTAGCAAAATAAAAATCCAATCTGATCCAAATCAAGTTATTCCGACTTTTGTGACAAAAATTCATTTCCTTCCAATCCGATGAATCCGAACTCTGGCAAAAAATAATTCTAATCCAATCCGATTAAATCAAAACTTTAAGTCGAAAATTCATTCTGTGCCAATCTGAATAAATCTGTCTTTTACTCAAAAATCATTCCGATCCAGTTCGACCTTTACCGAAAAATTCATTCCGATGCTATCCTTTCTCTCTTATTCTGAATGATTTTGTAAATAATCTAATGAATGAGTTGAGGATCAGAGACGACAAAATTCTTTAATCCCTTCGTATATTATAATCATTACGGAATAAAAAGACTTTTCGAATTGTTAATTTGTGTTGCACAGAATTTATTTTTTAAATAAGAACAAAGTAAGGGAAAACATTAGTCGGAAGTAATGCAAAATAATTGGTAATGGGAACGGATTCAGATGGAATGGAAACTTTTGTTAAAATTATGCAAAACCAATTGGAATGAATTCCGAATGAAGGCGGAATCAGGCAGAATGAAATGGATTCACACTTAGAAAAAAGATTCTTTTATTGAAAAAAAATTCTTTGAATCAAAGAAGTTCTTGTTTGTTAAATAAAAGATCCTACGCTAAAACCCGGTTTCTTTAATTCTAAAGAAATAGTTTTCTGAGTGCAGACGAAATGATTACTTTGTTTAGAATAATACGAAATCATTTTGGAATGAATCAGGAATTATAGCAGATTCATGAGGGAAAACAAGGTATTCAGACAGAACGAAAATTTTGTTTATAATAATACAAACTCGATTGCAATGATTCTGAAAGAATGCGGAATGAGAACGAATGCAGAAGCAATGAAGACATTGTTTAGAATAATGCGAAATCACTTTGGAATTAATCAGGAATGATAGTGGATTCATTTCGGATGATAAGGTATTCAAACAGAATGAAAATGTTTATAATAATACAAAATTGTTAAGAATAAATTCTGAACGAATGCAGAATGATAACAAATGCAATTGTAATGAAAACCTTGTTTGAAATGATGTGGAATCATTCGGAATATAGTTTTCGAACCATGGTGGAATTACTTCAGAATGATGATATATTGAGGCAGAATGAACATTCGGTTTACAATTATGTGGAATCGTTTGGAATTACTGGTTTGACAACGGAATCATTCGGAAAGACGTGGAAATTATCAGAAGTGACAGCGGAATCAATGAGAAATCTTTTAAAATCGAAATGAAATCTATGTAGTTTTTCGGCTTATTAGAGACAATTATATAACAAAACAAAAAAGAGGGAGAAAAAGAATTTTTAAAATAGAGACACTAAGGACCAAATTTGTTTCCATCTACAGGACTACCTATGAATGCCATTAAGATTTCTCTTAATTGAGTCTTACATTTTTACCTAAATTTATCGAAACATCTATTTTTTGTTTAAATATTGCTTAAAGGATGTTTTGAAATGAGCAATATTTAGAAAAGTGTGATTCTTTGAGTTAAATTGTTGCAGAATCGACTGTCGATTGACAACAGAATCATTTTAGATGATTGCGGATTGATGGCCGAACCATTTGACTTCGAATGATGGGCTGACTGGAAGCTGAATCTTTCGGAATGAATTTCATTCTTGCGGATTTGATCTGAATGATACCTTGGTTCATTATACCATTGAGCTATTCGAAATTATGTTGATACAATGATCGGATCCACCTCGGGATTCACGCAGATTCGAATGGATTCAATTCCATTCTAAAACATCCATCAGACAATATTGCCAATCTGTAACGCCGCGATTCAGCTTCGGACCAAAAATTATACTTGGGGATCTAGTGCGATTTACTCTTTCGTTCCGTTTCTCTAATGCTAGCGTTAAAATTCAGATTTAGGTTTAGAATGAATCTCGGAATTGAGTATGAATCCACAAATAAAAACCACGAATAGGATCCACTAATCTCATAATCGTGACCATGAAATTTCGTGCTTGTCCCTAATCGTGGCGGATGTAAAGGACTTGAAAAAGGAAAAGCCCACTTAAATATACGAAACACAAATACCAACCACCATGGGTGTTGTTGGATGTCCCTTTTTCTCGCCTTTCATTGACGCAACCGTCCCAGGGGCCAGGAAACCAGGTGCCGCTCTCTCGATTTGAAGTTTCTGTGGCTCTAAATCTAAAATACGCGTATCGTCGTTTTGGTCGTTTGGTCGTGGGGTCAGAGGTGGCAGGGGTCCGGACACGAAATGGAAATGAGTCGACCATTGTATTCGAATGCGGAATGCGATTTCTGTCGGCACCGCTGTGAAAGCTGGCCTCGGAGTCGTTCGAAGAGCTTCTTCCACAGCTCAGTTCCACAGTTTTGCGCATGTCTCCACATCAATGTCACTGGCCTAAGCTTCCTTCCTCATCGAATTCTAAACAGCTGTTTAGAATTAGTCAAGACGAATTTCAGACGATCGAAGCCCGGACAAGGATGTATCTAAGATTACGAAAGGGGGATCAGAACCGTCATAATAGACAAACATGATCGTACCATAAAACGGGGCTAAGCGGGACAAAAACGGGGAAAGCGGGACATAAGAAATCTTGAATTTCGCGAATTATATTGAGTTTTTTTGGTTGAGAAGCGGGTGGGGATCCTGTAGACTTATTCCACTGTAAAATTTAAATTGTTTAATTATGAACGTTGCTGGTTGAAGTGTGAATTGAATAAGCCTAGTAAGGGGTCATCCACAAATTACGTAAGACGATGGGGGTTAAATCTTATTGTTTCAATGGGAAGGATTGGAAGATCTTACGTAGGAAAGATTTTTACTACAAAATAATAAACCCAAGGATATTATAACTTAGAAAAAAATCCAGCAGAAATTCAATCTGCTCAAGTAAAAGTATTGGATTTCCAACAAAATAGATGAATTTCCAACCAAAAAAAGACATTTCTAAAAAAAAAAAAACGAATTCTCAAACGAATAGTTGAAGTTTCAACCAAAAAGATAAATCTTCACTAACAATGGAATAGCTTAATACACAGTTAAAAAATTAGTTCGAAAGAAAAAGAATTTTCAACATACTAGTTCAATTTTCAACCAAAGAAAGGAATTTTTTACTAAAATGATGTATCTTCAAAAAACAAAATGAATTTTTAGTGAAGTAGTTTAATCTTCAACTAAGTAGTAATAGTAGTTGAATTTTTAACCAAAAAGATACATTTTTGACTAAGAAGATTAGTTTTCTACCAAAAAAGTCGAATTTTCGACTAAAAAATGACTAGTTATCAAACAAGAATAAAATGGTTAAATATACAGCTGAAAAATTAATTTTCATCGAAATAGTTAAATTCTCTAGCAGAGAAATCAATTTTCAACTAAAATGACGAACTCTGTTGAAATTGTTGATGTAAGAGCAAGTTCTTGGCTTTAGGGTCAGGTGAATTGAAATCAATTAAGTGGGTTCAAACGTTTCGGCACACAATGGTGGCCCTCATCAGTGAGTTTTATTGAATCTGTGAAAAGTACATAATTTCTTATAGGTACGCAGTTTTACGATTAGAAGTGTTGTTCATTGGTTAATATCTTAGTTGTGAAATCATGAAAACTATTCAACTAAAAATTTTTATTTTATTCAATTCTTTTAATAACTATTGATAAATCTTGCAGTATTATTACAACATGGTTTTATTTTAACGAAGAACAATTGATGAGAAAACAATGACAATGTAGTAGAAAACTTTTTTCCACAAATCTTAAAAAGACATTTTTTTAAAAAAGTTGTCAGAAAACTTTACGAAAAAATGATGACAAAACTTTTAAACACAGTAGGAAGAATGCCAATTTTCAAGAAACATTGCATTCAAACTATTATTAACAACTCACATAAACAATTTCTACCAAATTTAATTTTTGAGGGTCAATTTAATCCCCCAGCGATGAAAATGACGAATCTTAACAAAAACGAATTTTTAAACAAATCAATTGAGGTTGAAATAGTTAAATTCCAGTTAAAAAAATGAATGGTTCACAAAAAAAGAATTTTCAACAAAATAGTTAAATTTTCAATGAAAGACATTAATTTTCTAAAAAAAAAAACGAATTTTCAGCACAATTTTTAACCTAAAATGAAATAGTTGAATGTTTAGTTGAAAAAATTAATTTTTAACAAAAAGAAAACGAAATTTTTACAAAAAAGTTCAAGTTTCAACCGAATTTAAAGAGTTGAATATTCATAACTATAAAAAATCAATTTTCATATAAGGATGAAATAGTTAAATTTTCAGTACAAAAATTGCATTTCGTTAAAAAAACAAATTTTCAACAAAATCGTTAATTTATCAACCCTGAAAATCAATTTTAAACGCAAAAGATGACTTTTTAAACTAGAAAATTAATTTCCTTATACGATTTTTCAACAATATACATGAATTTTTAACAATAAAATAAAGTAGTTGAATTTTGAGTTGAGAAATTAATTCTTAACGAAACAAAAAGAATTTTCAATAAAATAGTTGAATTTTTAATCAAAGAGGTAACTTTACAACTCAAATGATAAATATTTATCTAACAATAAAATGATAAATTCAAAATTAAATGAAAATAAAAATGATAAAATGATAAATTAAACTGTTGAATTTTTACAAAATAATAAAATCTTGAATCACAAAAAGTCGAATTCTCAACCAAAAATATGACAGTATAATTTCCTTATGAATAAATAGGAATTTTAATCAATTATAGACTAAAGAATAATGAATTAAATAAACGTTGAAGTTAATTTTCAATACTTTCAAACGCTTGTTTAATTAAGAGAATTTATATGTACATATGTTCATTTCCTAAGAATTGACTTAGACATTCGTCCTCACCTTACGGCATAAAACAGAATTAACGTGCCTTTAGTTTCTATCCTCTTCAACAAAATTGAAATGTATTCATTCATTGACAGAAATCATCATGGTATTTAGGAGGATTGCAGTGAATCGGAATTATTTGAGGTGCATATGAATTAAAACGCACAGAAAAAAGCGAGCAAAAAAGCAGGGAATCAATTTTGTGTTTCAGGTAATTTTCTTATAAGCTCATTTTGAACTTCAGAAATGTTCACTGTCTTGATCAATGTAAGAACTGAAGAAGAATTGAATTGCTTTCAATATTCGTATTGCTCAATATGAACCGATCATGTTTCATTTTGTTTCGGTACATTTTGACGCTGCTTCTTTGTTCCGAGCTTTATTCTTATAAACTCACTTTGAACTTCAGGAATGTTCACTGCCTTGAATAATGTAAGAACTGAAGAAGAATTGAAATGCTTTCAATATTCGTATTGTTCAATATGAACCGATTATGTTCCATTTTGTTTCGGTACATTTTGACGCCGTTTCTTTATTCCGAGCTTTATTCTTATAAACTCACTTTGAACTTCAGGAATGTTCACTGCCTTGATCAATGTAAGAACTGAAGAAGAATTAAATTTCTTTCAACATTCGTATTGCTCAATATGAACCAATTATGGTTCACTTTGTTCCAGTACATTTGGACGTGGCTTCTTTGTTCAAAATGAAACTTCATTTTTTTCTTTACGTGAAGGCAGAAAACGATATTCATTTGGATTCGAAACGTTGTGAACTTGACCATACTTAGAATAATACTTCTATGATTTTTTGAATTTCGAAAGTTTCTTCCAATATTTTCATTGTTAATAATGCTGCTGATGGTTAAATGAATGTTGGCGGATAATAAATTGGAAAAATACTGTTGCAAGATTCGATGATGTGGAAGTCTGCGTAAAGGTTAACCTGACCCGGAATGCAATTAGGTATGTAGATTAGAGGTGAAGAGACGCTTTGATCACATATCGCAGCCTCATATCTGTTAATTAGTTTAGTATTAGTATAACCAGCGCCAATATTATTAGTACCCGTATTATACGGAGATCATCAGTCAGCTGCTAGATTAGATTGCTGATTAGGGGTCAATAGAAATTTAAATGTTTAAGCCATCAGGCTATTTTCAAACACAACCCTGTTTTTAAAGTCTAACGTTTCATTATGCAGTATGCATAATTATTATAATTTGGTATTAAGAGTCTAGCCAGCAGGTATAATTGTGACCCTTTATAGTGTGGGCTAAAGTGAAGTTTGGTATTGCAATAAAACTTTCATAATATATAATAGTGGATTGCATTCCATGAAGGGAGTAATTCAGCGGAATCGGAAGTTTGCGGATATCTCGTATAGGAACTGGATCTCAAATGGGGAAGCTGGGGTACGTTGACCTTACCTCACACAATGGATGGATAATGCAGGAGGTGGAAGCGTTCATAGGTGATGTAATATATATGATCAAACATTAGATAATCAACAAGATGCATAGATTGCTAATGCAAGAGGCATTCAAAGGCATTCATATTATACCGAGAGGCTACTCACTTTGAAAATCTTGTTCAAAGTCTAATAGAATCAAAAAATGAAAGATGGCTTCCTTTAGAACTGAGACTCCAGTAGAACTCTTTTTGAGGGTTCCTTTTTAGTTTGTTGATATTCGATAGATGGCCCGTGACGAGTGCCGATGCTTTCAACATGTACCAGAATAATTTTTAAACAAGAAGATTAATTTGCTACTAGAAAGACAAATTTTCATCAAAATACACGAATTTTCAACCAAAAAGAACGAGTTTTCAACAAATTAGGTAATCTTACAAATAACGTAGATCAATTCTTATCCCAAAATAAAAATTGCACTTTGACACTTTAGTATTGAAAAGTGAAAATTGTAAGGTATAGCACTGATATCTTCTTAGTCGATACTGCTATTTTATCAGTTGGCACAACAATTTCATTAGTCGCAGTGACTATTCAATTAATACCAGTAACTATAATGAGATATTTGTTCGAACTGATAAAATTGCATCACCATATCTTACAAACTAAATAGTTGGCACAAACAACATTTTCTTTTCAGTGTTAAAGTGATGATATGAAGACTCTATCCTACAGAACATCCTTAACAATATTTGCATATCCTACAGAGCAGCCTTAGCAAATTTGCATTAAACGCGTTATTCCATGAATGCAAATAAATCATGAAGAACAGGAAAGCAAACAAAGCGAGTTTCTCACTCTCTTCCTCTCTCAAAAGATGCTGGGGTCAAAAGGTCAAATAATCTGATTAACCAAAGTGTTTTTGATCGTCTAAAGCGGACCACATCCGCAGCTGCCGGCGGCGTTACCCAGTTTACCCAGGTCGACCAATAACCATATTCTACCCACCCCCAAGATGGTTTAGCTTAGTTTCCTTCTCACTTTACATACTCCCTCCTACCCTTATTATAGCGTTCCATATAACGTTGCTGAGTCCATTAACTAAAGGTTCCAGCAGAGTTTACTTAACGCCTCTGTTTTAAACTCGGATCGCTCCAAAGAGAGGGAAAAGTTTTATTAAACGAAGCCAAAAAGCATAGAATGGGTTTTAACTAAAGCGATAATAATAACAGGCGCAAATTAGCTTTTCCGACAAGGTAAGATAGAGATAACTGTTAAACTGTGGCTTTGGCTGGTTCTTCTTTCCAAAGTTCTTAACCACCTTGCAACTATTTCTTCCCTCGTTTCACTGATCTTGGCAAAAATTCTCCAATATCGCTAATTCACCCCGTTAACGAGGAAACGCTAAGCTAGGCATGAATATTCAAATTCTCTTCCCGCAAAAAAAAAGAAATATTTTCTTTTATCTGAATCTAATTAAGGGCAAATGGGAAACTGAGTGACTGATTCGATATTATGCATGGTGTTAGGCAAGGATGCGTTATGTACTCATGGCTATTTATTATATTCATGGACAAGTGTCGAATGGCCCTCTTCGACGAAGAAGGTGTGGATCTCGGGACAGTGAAAGTACGTGGGTTAGCGTTCGCAGATGATAAGATTGTTATGCCAGCGTCAATCGGAGATTTGCAAATAATTTTGAGCAAACTGAATACAAGCATGAAGAACATGGGCCTCAGAATTAACGCAAATAAAACAAAAATTATTATGTTTCTAGAAAAGGGTGGGAAATCAATGTGCAATATTGTCCTAAATGATGAGAGAATGGAACAAGTTGATAAGTACGTATATCTGGGTAGCCTATTCACTAGTGACGGAAGGACAGATGGGAAGCTAGATAGGCGCATAAATGATGCTAAGAAGGTTATCGGTAGAGCAGGGATCATTATCAGAAGTAAAAATATATATGAATAAGTAAAGCTAAGAGGGCAATACATAATTCTATATTTATACCAACTGTGCTGTGCGGTGGCGAATACTGGGCCTATCAAGAAAAGGATAAGAGTAAAATTAACGCGAATAGCATGAAATTCCTGCGCATGATGTGCGGTAAAACACTAATGGACAAAGTGAGTAATGAGATAATCCTCCAAGAATTTTCATCCAAGAAACATAATTTTTCATCCGATAAGTTGAATTTTCAACAAAGCTGTTGAATTTTTAAACAAAAAAGATATCTTTTCAACAAACAGAAAAATCAATTTTAGATCAAAAGTTTCATTTACAAACAAATAGTTGAATTTTCAAAGGAAAAGAGACGATTTTTAACCAAGTAGTAAAACTTTCAACTTACACAGACGAATTTTCAACCAAATGGTCGAATTGAAAAAAAAGGGAATTCACTACCACTACAAACGGTTGTATTTTTAACCAAAAAGTCGAATCTTCAAGCTAAAAAGACGATTTTTTTAAAAGAAAGTTGAATTTATAACCAATAACTTTTCTATCAAAAAACATCAATTTTTAATCCAAAAGAACGAATTTTCGAGAAAGTAGTTGCATTTTCGAACAAAACAAATGATTCATGACCAGTTTCATTTATAACCAAATAGCTGAATGTTTGGACAGAAGAAACGATTTATAACCAATCAGTAATTTAATTTTCAACCTACAAAGACGAATTTTCAAACAAATTGTCCAATTTTCAAATAAAAGAGAATTAAGTTCCACCAAAAGCGGTTCTATTTTTAACAGAATAATTGAATTAAAAAAAAAATCATCAACCGAAAAGTTGCATTTACAACCAAATAAATGGTCTAATTTGCAAACAAAAAAGAAAAATTTTTTCGAAAAAAGTTAAATGTTCAATTTAAAAGGACAAATGTTCAACAAAATAGCTAAAAATTCAACAAAATAGTTGAACTTTTAGGAAAATAATTAAATTTTCTACAAACAAGTTCAATTATTAATTAAATGTTGAATCTTAGAAAAAATGAATTTTTAATTTTTTGAAGCTGAATTTTCCATAAAACAAGATTGATTCTCAATGGAAAATATAGTATTTGATATTTCAACCAAAAATGATTTTAATTTAAAATAAAAAACAGTTGAATTCAACCAAAGTAGACAAGCTTTCAACAAGATAGTTGAAACCTCAATCAAAATAAATTATTTTTCAAACAAACAGTTTCATTTTTAAACAAAACGATCAAATATTTACTCACAAATGTCAATTTTTAGACCAAAAGACAAATTTTCAACAAAACAGTTAAATTTTCAAACCCAATAGTTGAATGTTTCACCAAAAAAACGAAATTAAAATAAAATACATACATTTTTAACCAAAGTGGGGAATTTTCAACTAAAAACGAAAAAATTTTCAATCAAAAATAGAATATTTAAACTTTTAGTCTGAAAAATTAATTTTCAACTAAAAAAAAGAAATTGTCAACAAAATAGTTAAATTTTCAATGAAACGGTAGCATTTTGAACCAAACAAGATGAATTCTGAAGAAAAAGCACAATAGTAGACTTTCCAATTATAAATAATTAACCCTTCATCGAAAAATAATTGGATTTTCTTATTCGGTTCTAATAATTCAACCCCCCCCCCCTCTCCTTACCTCACAACTTGTCGCGCATTTAAACGGTCCTACGTTTTAGCTTTTAAATAAATAATTTACGATTTTATAAATAATTTCCGTTTCAAAAATTCTTAGAAACATTTTTGTATTCACGATTAATTGTGAAATAAGCGAATCTATTAGCTTGGATTTATGCAGTTTTTATACATTATGGAACACTTTATTGGAAAATACACGAATTTTGAATTATGCCTATATTTTGAAGACTACAAAATTTTTAAACCGTGATTCTACCTAATTGAATAGATTTTTTTTGTGAACCAAGGGTCAATAATCAAATTCCTATAAGAATATGATTATTGATCGAGAGTCCTAAAAATGCTAAACCCACACCCAGAAAAAATTTCCTGAACCAAAAAAACTGTTTTCTTGGACATATACGAAAATATGGTAGAATCAAAGAAGTTTTGGCTGATACAAATAAATTTTTGATGAAACAACGTTTTTTCGTTGAATCAAACAAATATTCCATCTACCACAAGATTTGGTTAAAACAGCCAAAAAATTTAGTTGGGCCAACCAAAAATTTTGTTGTCCATGTAATAAACATATTCTATGACTAAACCAACAAATATTTTGTTGATTCAACCAAGTCGTTTTCTGAGTGCACGCGTAATTCATTTTTCTCAAAAATGGATTTATCATGTTTCGTTCGCTTAATCCTCAATTAGACTAGACTAGAGTACTGAAAAAGAAAAATTGTCTGGGAAATAGGGTAGAGATGAAAAGTACCTTTTTATTACCTTTCATTTCTTCTATACTTTTCTTAGTTAGGGCTCTAACCATAAGCCGACTTTATTGTTCTGGTGACCCTCGGGAGTGGACAATCCATAGCGAGTTGTCACGAAATAATTTTTTATGATCATTATTCCAAACGTAAAACCATAAAAACTCAATTAACTTTAATCAGAACTAATTTACAGCCAATCATTTAGTGTCGAAAGATTTTTAGCCTCATTTAATTAAGACTCAACTTTAACGATTCGCCTCGTTTAAGGCCTTTTAAAAGTTAAACTATATTTCTGATTAGTATTCACATTGTCCCATCCTAAATGGTATATGAATATTTTATTACAGGCGCTTAACGCAATCTAATTTTTATTGGATAAAGACGCAACAGAAAGATGACTTTAAAATTACACAATAATTTATCAACTCTTTGCAGCATTTTTATCCAATTTCAGATAAAAGTTATCATTAACGAGATGTGACGTACTTTATGAGCTCTAAAGATAAGTATAATGTGAAGACACAATTTTGCATAAGTATGTATCTAAGAGATAACTCACCATTATGTTCTGATTGGGTTTGAATTATCTTGAACCCTGAAACAGATAAAATGACTTTTATTAGAATATCAAATAAAAGCATTAACGATGTAAGCTTTTTAAGATATGTAATTATGTATTATTAATTAAAAGTACAGATCGTATCTATTCATACACGGAAAAGATTGCAATTGCTTGATAATTTCGGGGAATCATTTTCTAAAATCCTGAGCAACTCAAGAAAATACAGGAATCCCAATGAGGTCCCCGTCACAAAATTGTTTTAAAATGTAAAAAAAAGTCCCCTGATTATGAATATCTTGGATATTTCTTCGAAAACCTGGTTTATTTTT
This sequence comes from Andricus quercusramuli, assembly GCA_932178445.1. Taxonomy (NCBI): domain Eukaryota; kingdom Metazoa; phylum Arthropoda; class Insecta; order Hymenoptera; family Cynipidae; genus Andricus; species Andricus quercusramuli. Next base: position 191,421 of record CAKNXH010001851.1, on the reverse strand, counting down.
TTAAAACAATTTTCTATAACAATTTCGTAGGAAAAACGGGTTTTACGCTACAGCGCTATAAAGAATTAATTTAAAAAAAATGGGCACAAATGCAAAGCTATATTTGAAAAAATTGTGTTTTTGAAAAATAGATATATCAAATGGAATTGCCTGTGAGAAATAATAATTTTTTATCCAAACTGTATAAAGAGCAGTTATCATTCATTGAGATAGTTTCCGACAAAATAGACAATGTACAATCTAAAAATGATTTTAGAAAAAACTTTGATTTGGTTGGGGATTCAACAATTTGGTAGAAATTAAACTATTTGATTGAAAACGAATCTTTTTGTTGAAAATTAAACTATTTTTATAAAAATATAACATTTTGGCAGGCTAGGTAAAAATTAAACTATTCGGTTAAAAAATAACATTTTCGTGAAAAATTCATTTTTTGGCTCAAATTGAACTATTTGTTTAACAATTAAACTTTTTTTACGAAAACTTAATTTTTTGTTAAAAAAAATCATATTTTTGGTAGAAAATTTATCATCTTGCTGGAAACGCACCTTTTTGTTGAAAATTTAACAGCTTGATTAAAAATTCATCTTTTTTAGTTGAATATTCAAATATGTGGTTAGAAGTTGAACTAGTTTGTTACAAAATAATATTTTTTCAAGATTCTTCTTTGATTTAAAATTTAACTTGTTCATTGAAAATTGTTTTGTTTTTTTAAAGAAATTAATTCTGTTATCTAAAAAATTTCACTATTCCATTTTTGGTAACTGCGCATATTTTTTTCGGACCAAAAAAGTTGTAACTTTTACCGTTATTGATGTAAACCCGAAAACCCCGTTTTTTAGAAAATAATTTTTTTGGTCACTTCAATTCGCCGTAATTTAGCCATTTTTTTAAATTTTTTGATGAAATTTACAGAAAATTTTCTTTATGAAGTTCTGCAGTTTTTAGAGTGAATAAATAATCAACATTTTTGTTTCAACAAAAGTTATAAATTTTTACCTGGAAGATTGCATAAATCATGCACTCATATCTTCAAGCTCAAGGTTTTATTTCAGTCGTGTGGCCGGCCGTTTATAAAATGTAACACGCTCGAAACGACGTATTATTTATTAGTCGGAACTGAAGGTATCAAAATATGAAATAATTTGTGAAAAATGAATTTCAATTGCTCTACAATTTTAAAAAACCTGAGATGAAATAATGCATAATTGTCAATTTTGTTTATTGAAGTTCGATTAACAAATAATACTTCGTCTTGAGCAAAGTTGCCATGCGACCGAAAAAAAACCGTCATAATTTCCTAATAATTATTTATATTGAATTATTTTTCCGTAGAAAACATCTTCACACATTTCTGAACAAATTTCTCGTTAGACGTTTTTTTTTTCAAAATTTGTTCGACTCCCTAAGAGCTTGAAGATATGAATGCCTGATTTATACAATGTCTCAGGTAAAATTGAATAACTTCAGTTTAAATAAAATTGTTTATATTTCATTCAGCCTGACAGTCGTAAAACATCATAACGAAGGTTTCCTGTAAATTTCATCAATATGTTCCAAGAATTGGCTGAATTATAGCGAGTAGATGTCGCAAAAATTCGTTTTCTAAAAAAAAGGGTTTCTCGGGATTTCTTCGTAATGGCGGTTATAAAATTTAGCCCCTCAATTGAGTTAATGATTCAAGAAACGCTAAAATGTCAGAGTACATTAGGCGTTACTCGGTTTTAATCCGATGGCACTGTATCTCTGATATCTTGAGTGCAGTTAAACGGAGGGTGGAGGACTGGTGGTTGGCTGGTCTCGGCCCGGTCTTTGCTCGCTAATCTATTCGTTTAGGAATGAATGAAAAGATTGGGCGCAATTGTCTCGTCCTGTATGAAAGAACCATACCATTCCACTGACCCCGTGTTCCCTCTCTAACATAAGAAGAGGCCAGTAAGGTCGACCCAAATCGAAGAACGGGATGAGGGTGCCATCGAGCGGGTGGAAGGTTAATTAACCGGATGTAATCTTGGACCAGAAATATTTCTTTTTGTTTCCTAGGGATTGCTGTTGGCGTATCGACTCATTTCACATCGCAATGACTCACGCATACTCTGCTCAAACATGCACATACTCTGCTCAAACATGCACATACTCTGTTCAAACATGCACATACTCTACTCAAGCATGCACAGAGTGCTTTCCGATGGTGGTGGTGGTGCAATTAACATCACTTTGCTCTCAAACCCTCTTCCGAGGGAGAAAGAGAGTAATAGTTTTCCGGGCTTCTCTCAGTCTTACCCAGACTCTCCTCTCTCATCCATCTTCTCTCTTTCTTTCTCTCTCTCTCACCCGTTTCCCCGTCACTCTCGTCAACCACCCTCTCGCTCAGACCCATTTAGTCTCTTAGGTTGGCACGGCAACCGATAGTTCTCTCGCTCACCCTTTTGTACTTTCTCTTTCTCTCTCTCTCACACATTATCTCTCTCTCTTTCACTCTCTCACTCTCTCTCTCGCTATATCTCTCTCGTCTTTTCATCCCTCGTCAACCGATGCGAGGCCACCGTCCCAAAAACATTGACCTTTCAGTCGCTGATATCTCATGGTCGGTCAATTCTCGACCTCTCGATTGTCTGACTCTGCTGTCGCTTCCGAGACGATGACCGTTTCAACCTGATAAGGAGGATAGAAACTTTTTCGATGGAAGGGGTTGTTTTACCAGATTACACCGAATTCAATTAGAACCAATGCATTTTTTCGAATTTTTCCAAAACTTCACGTATTATCAGTGATGCTCTCTTCTATAATTATGAGATTACTATTAATTTTTAATTAAGAAGATATAGTTGTAGTCGAGGTTGTAGAATGTAGTCTACGCTCCACTGATCCCTGGTGGCCCCTGGACCAATAATGACTGGACATTTTTTGAGATTGGGAAAAGCCGGGTAATGATTGAATCTATTTTTTGATTATTAAGATTTTTGTATTGTTTCGGGTCCGCTTCGAAAATGAAATTTTTGAGCCCTAACATCATTAAGGTGATAAAATGAATCCAGAATCTGATATGCTTAAATGTTAAGTGAGTCATATTTAATCGAGGATGCAATCAGTGCGATTTTTAAATAGAAATCTTTTCGTCACTTCATTTAGTATAAACTCACTGAAAAAGTGTTTAACTGTTTATATTATGTGCATATGACGAAATTCCACATCGTTTACGTGACACATTCCGTATGTCATCAACATCTTTAAGAATTGAGAGGAAATAAGCCTGGTACGAAGAATCTTTTCAGATTTTCAAACCTTTCTTATATTCTTCTAAAAGGAGTTCTTGTAAATTGTAAAATTGTAAAGGAAACAAGATATCGAGGTTGAATCATAGATTCATAGCTCTGATACCTATTCATGACTCCCTCCTTTTTTTTTATGCATCTTGTCCTTCGATTTATTTCTTTTCACCCTTACGTTTTCTCACAGTTACTTTCAGATCAAGGACTCTGATATTTTTCAAAATATATTATATTGTATTATAATATATTATAATAATCTTAAAAAAAATTTAGTGGCACCAAAAAAAGAAAAGGGAATGTACTCAATTGAGTTTAGTAGTCAAACTGAAGTACCATTTCCAAATAAGGAATGAGCAGGGTGTCTACCTGAGGGATGATTTTAAATTTCCGGTCATTTTCCGGTTTTCTCTCAGTCAATTTTTTAATTTTCCCAGCCGTAAAATTATAATTCCGAATTTAAACAGGATTTTTTTTTCAATTCCCTTCTTCTGAATCAGAATTAGAATTATTTTTCAAAATTGCTGTTCCATTTAAACAAATTCTCTGTGCAAAATCAGAATTATAATAACTTCAAGTTGTTACGAATTCCGATTTGGAACAGAGATTCTTTTTATATTCCCTCCTCCTAAATCAGAATTGAAATTCTGTTCCAAAATTCCCGTTCCGAGTCAAATTATAATCATGATTCTAATTATCTGCGGAAATTACTTCTTCGAAAATTAAAACTACCATTCTTTATGGAAGAGAAAAGATTGAAAATGTGGCATTTTTGTATTTGAAAAAAGTGGAATTTTTTAATTCAAACAAATTCTGATTTGAGACAAAATTTTTAGAAATCTGACGAATTCTAACCTGGAACAGGGATTGTTTTTGTAAATTCCCTTTTTATAAATAAAAATTATTTTCAAACATTTCCTGTTGCATGACAAAAATTACTTCTTCATTGAGAAAATTATAACTCCTTACGAAATTCCGTGTTCCGAAGTCAAAATTATAATTATATATTATGTATATGTATTCACCGCCCTAACTCTGCAGAATTGTAATTATTTCAGAAAATTCCCTATGCGAAAACAATAATAAATTCATTTCCAAAATTCTCTGTTCCAAGTCAGAATTTATATAGAAAATTTTGTATTACAATTCAGAAACATTTTTAATTATGACGAATTCTGACTTGTAACAAGAATTTTTAAAAAATCCCTTCTTGTAAATCGGAATTCAAATTCTTTTCCAAAATCCTCGTTCCATATGAAAAAATCCCTGTTCCAACTCAAATTATAATTCCTTGTTCCAAGACAGAATTATATATTTATTTACAAATTGTTTTATTAAAATACAATTTTTTTTCAAAAAATTCCCATTTTGTGTTGAAAATTTCATGTTCCAAGTCAAATTATAATGATTTGCGAAACTTCCCCGTTCCAATTCAAAATTGCAATTCTTTTGGAAAATTCTCTGTTCCAAGTCAAAATTGCAATTCTTTTGGAAAATTCCTCGTTCCACGTAGAATTGTAATTCTGTTAAAAAACTCACCGTTCCAAGAAAATTTCCAGTCTCAAAGTCAAAATTATAATTATTTAGTGAATTCCCCTGTCCGAATTCAGAATTATGATTATTTTAGAAGATTAAAACCAAATTTTTTACGAAAATGGGGTTTTTGCATAAAAAGTTTTGAAAAAATCAAATATACATTTTGTTGAAAGGATTTTTTCAGTATATAATTGTTTGATACAATGATGAATACATTTTAAATTAAAATTTTAGTTACAATTTTAACGCAGTAATAATTTTTTTAAATTTTTTAGTATTGATAGTTCTTAAAATTATTATAATTTGTTGAAAGAAACATATTTTCTAATTTATTTTTTATTTTTAGCCAAAAATTTCTTTTCATACTGTGATATCACGATCTTAAATTTTGATTTTCTCGGAACAGAATCATCTTTTGTATCAAAAATGTTTTTTTTTTCATTCAGCATGTCTGTATTTCGGGAGCAAGTTTTTATTTTTGCAAAAAATTGAAAAATCGTTTTTTAATCGCTATCTGAAGCCGATTTTGAAAACCCAAGATAATCTCAAAATTCTTTGTAGATTTTACCAGAATTGGCTATTATTTTTTAATGAAACTTTAGCTACTCGTATTTTTATTTTTTAACTGGAAATTGAATTTTTTATCGCAATCCGCAGCCAAGCCAACTACAATTTTTGGTAGATGTAACTTTGAGATTGTCAGCTTCCACATCCATTTCTTCGAACCTGGATAACTTTTTTAAATTAAACCTTTCTGACCCGGTTTTTTCCGGGTGAAAATTCCCGGTATTTCCCGGTTTTTTTGATATCCCAGTCAGACAGACACCCTGATAAAGAAGCTTTTTTCCTAAAGCAGGAATATCAGCTTTGGATATGAAACGGGTTCACAGTTTTGTTGGGTTTGTGTGAGTGAGTCGGTGAGGAAGTGATTCATCCCCATTTGTGACCCTGCAGCCGCAGCATTGCAAACAACCCCATCGTAGTCGTTATGAGGCATCGCACAAATATTCGTGGCCTCTTCCGGTTGTACCGCACACCGAGCCGAAGTGGCCCGTCATGGCTGCCGAGCGATAACGGACTGTTGATAAGAGCCTACTTCTCTTCGACGCTCTAATATCTCCTGCCTTTTTAATTATCTCTCCAACGATAATGGGCGTCGTCCTCGAGCCTTCGACGGCTAAATGAAAAAAATGGACTTAAAAGAAACCCTTCTTCCGGTGGATCCTTCCTTTTCGTGCACGACCTCGACATTTTTCAACCGAGTGGCCGAAAAACTTCATTTCCCAAATTCCCTGACTTTTCCCTGATTTATTTTTTCATTTTCCCTGAATATTAATATTTAAAGACCAGAATGACAGTCTTGTCACATTTTCATTACAGAATTTTTTATAAATGGAATACACTGGAACTTGGATTTAATTAGTCTCGACTTACTGAGTTCCGATAATTGATGCAGCGGCGGTTTCGTGATGATCCATTGATTTCAGTAGAATTGGAGTGGATTGAAAGAAATTTAAAGAAAATTAGAGGAACTGCATGAAACTCCTACAAATTTATGGCCATCAAAACAATTCTAGTGAATTCAAAACAATTTAAAAATATGATAAAATGCATTGAATTGACTAAAATTGAGTGAATTAAGAAGAATAGAAATGAATTAAAAAATTCAAGAGAATCCAAAGAATTTCAGAGAATTCGGGATAAATTAATAAGAATTCATGATAAATTCATTAAAAATATTTTAAAACCGTATAGGTCCTGTAAAATTATTCCATACCTTCTAGGTACCCTGAAATTCTTCAGATCCTGTAAAATCTTTTTAAATCCCTTGAAACTTTTTGAACCTCTCGAAAATTCTTTCGAATTTTTGAAAATACCCTACATTTTTTTAAGTTCCTCGAAATCCCTTTTAATTACTGAAATTAATTAAAAATTCCTTAGAATCTATTGAAATATCATGAATCTTCAAAATTCTTTAAATTTCATCAAAACATTATAAAAACCAATGAAGTTACTTGAAATCTGATGATATTTTTTGAAATCCTGGAAAATGTATTCAAATGCCTTGCGAGCTTCTAAAATCCTATAAAATCATTGAAATCCTCCGAAATTTTATAAAATTCCTTGGAATCTTTCAAAATGTCCTAAAACCTTATAGATCCTAAAAAATAATTTCTTATCTTCCCAAATTTTACTACATTTTTAAAACGCAATGAAAATTTGTTTAAATTCCTCAAAATCATTAAAATTCTTGGAATCTTTGGAAATTTTTTAAATGTTTTGGAAATACCTTGGAATCTTAAAATACCCTAAAATATTTTAAACCCTTTGAAAACCCTTTAAGTTATTAAAATTAATTGTAGATTTCTTGGAATCTTTTCATACACTCTAAAATTCTGCAAATCCTTTCAAATTGTTTGAAATCCCCGGATTTTTTAAAGCTCTCTTGAAAAGTACTTACAATTTTTTGAAATGCCCTAAAATCTTTGAAATCCTCTAAAAGCTTTTAAAATTCACTTGAAATTCCTTTAAAATTTTGCTATTACTTGAAAATGCCTTAGAATATTTTAAAACACTCTAAAATATTTGAAATCCTTCGAAATCCTTTGAAATGCCTTGAGTCTTTTTAATGAATTTAAAAGTTCTTTCAAATTTTTTAAAATACCCTAAAATTTTCCAAGTTCGTTCAAATCCCTTCAAATTATTGAAATAAATTAATGATTCCGTGGGAATCTTTTGAAATATCCTAAATTTTAATTTCTTCAAAATTTATTAAAATGTTATAAAATCCCTTGCAATTACATTAAATTTGATGATATTTCTTGAAATCCAGGAAAATTTAATCAAGTAAGTACCTTGAGAGCTTTTAAAATCTCTTAAAACCATCGAAATCCTCAGAAAACTTATCCAAAATATTTAAAATATCCTCAAACCTTATATATCCTATAAAATCATTTCATAGCTTGCCAAATTCTAGTAAATTATTTAAAACACCATGACAATTTTTTTTAATCCCTCAAAATCATTCAAATCTTTGGAATTACCTTGGCAATTTTTTAATCACGCAAAAATGCATTGGAATCTTTGAAAATACCCTAAAATATTTGAAATCTTTTGAAATCCCTTGACATTTTTTAAAGCTCTTGAAAATTCCTTGGTTGTTTAAAAAATACTCTAAAATTCTTTGAAATCCCTTCAAATGATCGAAATTTTTCTCAGTGATTAAAAAAAATTATGTTAGCACATTTAAATTCGGGAATTTTTATATATATTTTTTTATTTCAAAATTAAAATTTCAACATTTGTAAATATATTTAATAAATTAATAATTAATTTATTGTGATAATTTTTATTATTTGCTGGCAAAAAAGCTAATAGTCATTCTAAAGTTTAATTCATTTGAAATGACGTGGGATTTTGTGAAATCTGGAATGTTTTTCGCAGATATTGCGTTCACGGGCACATTGACCTTTTTTCTTTATCGCAAGTCGCAATTTCGATAAGTACCTTACAGCAATGTGACACAGGTCTTTTTTTATAAATTGTTAAAGTTTGCTGCTCATAATGAGACACTGTTTAACAGAAGTGAAGTATATATTTTTGCAGTTGTAATTATTATAATTAATGCAATACTTTCTATTTTAAACGCATTAAAAAAATTTTAATCCCTGAAAGAAACTGAAACTACCGAAAATGTTTATTCTCGAAATTTTGAAACCCGAATTTTTATTTTCCAGAAAATAGCAAAATGCCGAATTTTTCAATTCCCGAATTTTCAAATACCCGAAAGTAGTAAGTTGCCGCATTTTCAAATTCACGAAAAAGTAAACTAATATAATTTTTAATAACTTGAGAAAAAATAACTCATATAAAACAAAAGAAAAAATCTCTTAAATATTTATTTTTTCTGGGATTTGAAATTTCGAGAATTTGGCAATTTACTATTTTCCCGCCGATATTTTAAATTTCGTCAATTTACTGTTTCCGGCTTACTATTTTCGGGAATTTGAACATGTATGTTTTAAATTTTCCCGCGAAATTTCAAATGCAGTCAATTTACTGTTTTCGGTTTACTATTTTCGGGAATTTGAAAATTCGTGTTTCAAAATTCCGGGATCAAACAGTTTCGGTAGTATTATCTTCTTTCGGGAATTTTAATTTTTTCGGACATTTCTGTTTTGGTAATTATTTTCTGGATATGTTTCCACATTTGGGATTTTGAACTTTTTTCTTTTCTTCTTTTTCAAATTTTTTTTCGAATTGGTATCCTATGCTGCTTTTTGTCAAATAATTACATAATTTTGACACATTTCTTCAAATGTTTAACAAATTTATATTTGTTTAAACAATTCTTATTTGCTCAAGCAGTTTATTTCCGATAACTTTGGAAGAATAGAATATAGAAGAATACACACAATTATTTTTCTGACTATAGTATATAGAAAGAATTTATCAAACATTTTTTAATTTTTTAAACCAACTGTATTCCTAAAGAATTATTTCTTCCCAAAAAATATTTTAAAAATCGAGAAAAGTGGACATCTCTGGCTCAATTTTTAGAAACTTTGAAAACAACAATAACTAATTGTTTCAATAATTACATAATGTTTCTATAAAAATTAACTACTTCAAACAATGACAACCTATTAGATTTTATTCAGAATATACGATTATTCTTTCATTTTCTGGGAATAAATAATTGTTTAAATAAGTTACATTTATTTAAACAATTAAATTGTTTTAAAAATCATGGAAAATATTCACATTGTTTATTGGTAATTATTTGTATGTAAGAAACGACAGAAGTTGCTGAAAATTAACAATAATACGTAAAAATGTAGTTTTTGGGTTTTTGGGTTATATTTGGGGCGCTGTGGGTGGGGGAGGGGGGTGGTAAGGGTGGAAACAAAATTACGGATTTTCTTTCTTTGGAAATGGAAACTTGATGGGGGGGGGGGGGGGGACTTGTCCTCTAAAGTGAAAAAAATGTTGCAATGCATTTTTGGACCACCCTGATACACACTGTACAAAAATGCTATCAAATCAATTAATTTCCTGTCAATTCAATGTCTTTCCATGAATTAAAAAAAAAATGTTTCATTTTTTCCATAAAATATTCAATTCATAATTAATAAAACTAAAAAAAGTAACTGAAAGAAAATGAATTGAATAAATGAAATTTTTGTTCCCGCTTTTATTTAATTATTAATGTTTATCGATTTTTTCCAGTTAAGGGTTATCTCTATAATATTATTCGATCGCACACTTAACCGAAGCTTAATTTCTTGTCTCGTAGCGATGATTGGCCGTCGCATTGAGTTAAAGTGGTGAAGACGGGGGGCGGGGGGGGGGGGCAGCGAGTTTCGCAGACGATGGTTGACGAAGGGTGGAAGTTGGCTGCTTAAAAGGTGTCGAGGTGACTTTTCCCCAAAGACGCTATATAGTAAATTCAATTTTTTTATAATAGAGGTGAATGTACTTTGCAATACATTAATTGAAATAATTGCTTTTATTACGCAATTTCTTAGACCAAATTGCGAGCAAAATGGTATGACTCGGTCTCATAGAACGTCTCCCTTTTAAATTAAACATTTTCCAGCCAGCCATAAAATAAAAATTATAAAATGTCTTACGTGAAATTCATGTAAAATATGAAACTCGAGGAAGGCCAATTCATTTTCACATTTAATATATACAATTATACACATGTATATCACGTATCACGAATACACTCTAAATTTGAATCAGTGAAAAGTGACGTTTTCAATCAGACAATCAGAATGATTGACGAAATCAGCCATTTCCAGTGAACCAATCTGTTGAATTTTCACAAAAAATTTCAATTGTCAACTAAAAAAAGGAATTTTCAATAAGACAGTTACGAAAAAAACGAGTTTTTCAACAAGATACAAGAATTTTCAACCAAAAAATTTGTTTTTCAACTAAAAGCGATTAATTTTTAAAAAAGAAACAAAGAATTTTCGACAACAAAATAATTCAAATTTGAACTAAAGCAAAAAAAAAGAACTTTCCTCTAAGATGTTTATTTTTCTACCAAAAAGACGAATTTTCAAGAAATACATGAATTTTAAAAACCGAAAATGGAATAGATAAACTTTCGACAAAAAATAAAGAAATTTGAAATAAAAATGTATATTTGTTCAACCAAAGAGATGATTTTTCAACTAAACTGATGAATCTTTAACCAAAAAAATGGCTTTTAAGAAATTGGTTCAACTTTTAACCGAATAGTTGAATTTTTAACCCGAAAAAATGAGTTTTCAACCAAGAAGATTAATTTTCTACGAAAGAAGGCAAATTTTCAACTAAGTACATGAATTTTAAATCGAAAATGAAATATATAAATTTTCAATGAAAAGAAAAACGAATTTTAAACAAAACAGTTCAATTTTTTTAACCAAAGAGATGAGGTTTCAACTATGAATTGATGAATCTTTAGAAATTTTTTTTTTTCAGAAAGTAGTTCCACTTTCAACCAAAAAGATTAATTCTCTACCAAAAAAAGACGAATTCTCAACGAACAAGGTGAAATTTCACTAAAAAATACTAATTTTCAATCAAGCAAAATCGAATTTTCTACAAGAAAATATTTCAAATTTCAACCAAACAGATGAACTTTCAACTAAAATGAGAATTATTTTCAACCAAAAATGGAATAGTTAAATGTTCAAAAAACAAATATAATTTTCAATAAAAAAAATAATTTTTCAACAAAACAGTTGAATTTTCAACTAAAGAAATCAGTTTTCGAATGAAATGATTAATCTACCAAAAAAATTAATTTTTGAGAAAATATTTCAACTTTCAACCAAGTAGTTAAATTATTAAGTAAAAAGGATTACTTTTCAACAACATAAAAGAATTTTCGACAAACAAAATTGATTTTTCAAATAAAAAAGATTCATTTTCAACAAAGAAACAAAGAATTTCTAACAAAAAAATATTTCAAATTTGAACTAAACCATAAAAAGAACTTTCCTCTAAAAAGATTTTTTTTCTACAAAAAATACGAATTTTCAAAAAAATAAATGAATTTTCAACAGAAAATAGAAAAAATAAATTTACAAAAAAAAGAATTTTAAATTTTTTACGAAAGTGATGAATTTTTAACTAAACTGATGAATCTTCAACGAAAAAATCAATTTTCTAAAAATTAGTTCCACGTTCGATCAAGTTGTTAGATTATTAAACAAAAAAGATGAATTTTCAATCAAGAAGATTAATTCTCTACCAAAAAAAGACGAATTTTCAGCCAGAAAGGTGAATTTTCCACTGAAAAATATCCATTTCCAACTAAGCAAAAACGAATTTTCAATAAGAAAATAGTTCAAATTTTAACCAAACAGATGAAGTTTTAACTGAAACAAGAATCATTTTCAACCAAAAATGGAATATTTAAATTTCCAACAAAAAAATTAATTTCCAACTAAAGAAGGGATTTTAAACAAAACAGTTAAATTTTCAACCAAAGGGATGAAATTTCGACTAAAAAGATGAATTTTCTACTCAAATGATGAATCTGGAAAAAAAAGAATTTTTGAGAAATTTGTTCAACTTTCAACCGAGTAGTTGAATTATTAACCAAAAAAGATGAATTTTCAACCAAGAAGATTAATTTTATACAAAAAAAAAGACGAATTCTCAACCGAAAATGTAAAGATGAATGATTTCGAATGATCTAAACCTAAACTTTCATCCGTCATTTCGAATGATATAACCAGTACTTTCACTGATTAAATCAGTCATTTTTATTAAACTAATCCGTCACTTTCAATGCGTTAATCAGTTATTTATGTCAGTAGCAATTACAGATTTAGCAGTTAATAGAACTGAATTTATATTATATAATTCAAATGATTTAATCAGTAAAATTTTGACTGATCTAAATCTAGAGTTTACCTTCAAAGGATTTTTTGTCTAAAAGTTCTCGCACACGTCTTACTTGATACCTGATACTCATTCTTCACTCTTAATGCATTTCTGTGCCTTAGCACCCACTCATCTTTTTTACCCTTGAGGACCCGTATAATGCGGAAATGTGCCATACATTTCCTGAAAAGGTGCATTAGTCGCTAGCTGGAAGGTAAAGTCAAAAGTGGAAAGAAGGTTTTGAGGGGTTGAAAGGTGCAGCCCGTAGGGTGTATAGGCTTAGCCTCCTTTGAGACACGATAACTCGGTCGGAAAATAAGCCAGACATTTTTTTTAAAAACTATTAGAAAGCTGATAAAATTCCACGCCGAAAGACTCCTAGTATAGACATTTCTGAATTTTTTGAGAAGGTATATCACTTGAGAAGTTTTTTTTAAATTGAAAAATTTATCGAATTTTGTACCTCAACTTGAAGTTGTTTTATGACCTAGAAATTTTGCAGCAAAAATCTGAAATTTAGAGAACGCAATCTTTAAGATCTTATCTTTAATTTGGATTAAGAAAACTTGAAAAATCTTCACTGGTTTTTGAATTATAAATAAAAATGTTCAAGGATCTCTACGTCAAATTTTAGTCGGCTTCGACATTTTTAGTCATATCTCAGAAATCCGTTAATTTTTTTCAAGTTTTCTTGTGTTAAATTAAAGATAAGATAACAGGGATCGTGAAGATTCCAAAAAAGGGGAAATAAGGTATTTTTTCGCAAAAAATAGGGGAAATATTAAAAATTTATTCTTACATAATAAGAAAAGAGGGAACAATCTTTCTATAAGGAATTGTATAGTTTTTTAATAATTACAAATTATTTTTTAATGATTTCTGCCATTAAAGAATTTATTATTTTTTTAAATTATATATACTTAGCTCATTGAAAATCCATTCTTTTCATAACCGAAAATATTTCCTCTTCTAAAAATGTCTATAATAATAATTAAATCGTGATACTGATAAGTATAATTAAATATTTCTGTTCAAGATTTTTTATATCACCTTTACGTTCTTTTGAAATTTTTTGAAATCTTTGAAAATAACCTGAAAACTTTAAAATCCTTTAAAATTTTTGTTTGTTTTTCGTATCCTTTTCAAATATTCAAATCCGTAAGAACACCTTGAAATAAGATTTAATTTATCCCTTAAATTTTCTACAAATTTTTTTAAATCCATTGAAATCTTTGCGATTAGTAAAAACATATTAAAATATGTAGAAATCATTTAAAATTCCGTCAAAATAAATAAAACCCAAATTATTGATTAAAATTTTGCAAAGCAACCTGTTTAAATAATTACATCGGTGAATTTTTATTTTCGGATAGTAAAAAATAAAATATTTTGAAACACATTTTTAAATATTAAGAGTTCTAAAAATGGCTGAAACGAGTTAAATAATTTAAGAAGTTATTAATTTTAGATGTATATTACAATATCAAAATTGTTTAATTTGAATAGCTTTTAATTTGAAATTGTCTAAACACTAAAAGCAGCACCTACTTGAAAAAATCTAATGTACTAAGTAAAAGTGAAAGATTTAACTATTTAAAAATTAAATCCCGACTGATGAAACAATTTTCAATAAAAAAATATTCAATTTAAAAAATTTTTAATAAAAAGAGAATTTTTTTATTTTCTTCCTGTTTTAAAGAAAGGCTTAGGTTTCTCCATTTGAGAAAAAGTAAGAGAAAGAAGTTTATTTAAATTTTGATAAATCCTTACATTAATTAAATATTATATGGAATGTACAGTTAGAAAAACTAGCTGTGAATTCGATCTCGAGTGTTTCCACTTTGTTTGTATTTATAATTATATGGTGCTCATTTCACGAGCACTTTGCTTCCCGATAGCAAATGTATTTGCTTCCTCATAGAGGAAGCATTAGTTATTTTTTTCAATAATAGGCAAACCGAAGTCTTCATTTTGCTCAATTTAAAAATAGAAATTTACCAAAAATGAAAAATTACAGAATAATACAAAAATGTTTTAAATAACAAGACAAATCAGACAAATCAAATCTTGGGTTCGAAATAATAATTTTTTGAGCTGGAAAAGGGAAAGGAAAAGTTCTGTCGCACCCTATCCCTTTCCCAGCTTTACGATTTCTTCACAAAACTTGTCATAATATTACTCTATTTGAAAATTTATGATCAAAAAGTCTTTTCTATTCATGCATCAACTTTAAATTATGTCGATGAAAAAAGTTTTTCTGTTTGAACCTGATGATTCAGATATTATAAATGAGCAAAAATTCCCTAATCTTCAATAAAGTGTATTATTATTATTATAGATCAATCAATTTGCCTTGAATCAAGAGATTTTTTCCGTTCTTGCATCAATTTTGAATTATGTTACTGAAAAGAAGTTTTACTATGAAAAACCGTGTTTTCAAATATTATGCAATTTCACAATTTCCATAGTCTTCAATAAAATGTCTTAATATTATAGGTCAGTCGATTGATCTCGAATCAACACATATTTTCTGTTCTTGCATCAACTTTGAATTATGTTAATGAAAACAGTTTTACTATAAAAAAACGATTTTCAAAATATATAAATTACCATAACTTACCTACTCTTTGATAAAATGCATTATTATTATAGGTCAATGGATTCGTTTCGAACCAACGAATCTTTTATATCCTTGCATTAACTGTGAATTATGCTAGTGAAGAAAGTTTTACTATAAAAAACCGATTTTCAAAATATATAAATTACCATAACTTCCCTACTCTTCAATAAAATGTATTAATATTATAGGTCAATAGATTCGTCCCGAACCAATGAATCTTTAACATTCTTGCATCAACTTTGAATTATGCTAATGAAAAAAGTTTTACTATAAAAAACCGTATTTTCAAATATTATGCATTACCATAGCTTCCTTACTGTTCAATAAAATTCATTAATATTATAGGTCAATCGATTCGACTCGAATCAGCACATCTTTTCTGTTTTTACATCAACTTTAAATTATGTTAATGAAAAAAGTTTTACTATAAGAAACCGATTTTCAAAATATATAAATTACCATAACTTCCCTACTCTTCGATAAAATGCATTATTATTGTAGGTCAATCGATTCGTTTCGAACCAAGGAATCTTTTATATTCTTGCATCAACTCTGAATTATGCTAAAGAAAAAAGTTTTACTATAAAAAACCGATTTTCAAAATATATAAATTACCATAACTTCCCTACTCTTCAATAAAATGTATAAATATTATAGGTCAATCGATTCGTCCCGAACCAAGGCATCTTTTATATTCTTGCGTCAACTTTGAATTATGCGAATGAAAAAAGCTTTGCTATTTAAACCGATTTATAAAAAATTATTGAGTGCTAGAAAAAAATGCATTGAATATTTTTAGAAATCCTTCGGTCAGTTTCAAGATATTAGTGAGGAAAATGAGCTTTCCAAATTTCATCAATTTATCTGCAACCGTTTTCTAGTTATCGTGTTCACAAAAAAGCGTGACATCCACACATCCACACATCCACACATCCATACATCCACACATCCATACATCCACACATCCACACATCCACACACACACACACATCCGGACAATTGCTTAGAACATTGTATTAGACATTTTTAAATTAGGGAGGGTTCAATTAAATGAATTTAAAAAATTTGAAAAATGTCACCATTACAAAGCTTCCTCTATGAGGAAGCAAAAATAACATCTAGTAAAAAGTGCTCTTAAATTGCCGGGTTTTTGTAGTTTTTGAAAATTGTTTAAATTTTAGAAATGATTGAATTTTTGTTTAATCGAAAAATGTAACTAAGATCAGTTTTTAAATTTTTTAAATCCTATAACTTTTTTAATTTTCATCGAATTTGAAAATGCCAAAAAATTTAAATGAGGACCGTGAAATTAAATAGTTTAGGACAATTTTTTAAAATTTCGTAGAATATATTAAGTTCATTCATATATTCATATAATGAGAAATTAGTTAACAACGACTCAAATGAAAAATCATGAAATTTGAAGGTTTCAGTTTGAGAATCGTATAGATTTTTTTTAATACAAAAATTTTAATTCAAAATGGTCTAATTCAACCATTTTAAAAACTGTATAAAAATATTGCGTTTACTTTTTTCTACTTTCATCCCTTCATAGGAAAGAAAACTACATACGGAAATCAATAAAGAATTCTTTCTTCGGATCAAAACTATTTGGAAACGAGCTAACAAAAAATTTTTATTTTAATTCTAGATCATTTTATGTTATTTCAGCTACATATAAATTATCATAAAGTCAGGAGATACCATCGTATTTTATTATAGTAAATTTGAAAAATATTTATTTAAATATTTATTTCATTATATGTAAATTCAGCGAAAAAATGTTTTAGTTCAAATTTTTTATTTAAATCCTAATCAATTTAGTTTAGTTTGAGTAAGGGAAAGAATGTGAACCCTGAGATAAAGATCAAAAATTAAAACATTGTTAATGAAGTCCATATTATTATATTATTAATTTTACAAAGGAATTTAGAGAGCGAAGTCATTTTACAGATCTCAAAAGTGATAAGGATAACCACCGAGTTGAGTAACGATATATGATAGGGAAACAGTCTTGCTAAGAGGAAATAGTGTACACAAAGTTGTAGATAAAACCGCTCGCTACTCTGTATAACTTTATGCATAACGGGTGACTCTTACAATAAGAGAACTAAATTTTTAGATAAAAATATAATAAAATTCATACACTCAGAAAAAAATTTTCTTGAGCCAAAAAAAAGGTTGTGTGCATGAAAATATGGTTGCATCAAAAAAATGTTTATTGGTTCAACAAAATATTTGGTTTATTCAACATTTTTTGTTTAATTTAACTATTTAAAGTTGAAAGAAAATTCCGTTCCCAAGATAATGTGCTGCTGAATTGAGGCCAAAAAAGTTTGATGAAAAAATATTATCCAGGTTCAAGAAAACAGATGTGGAAGTTGACAATCTCAAAGTGACATCAACCAAAAATTGAAGCAGGCGTGGCTGCGGATTGCGATAGAAAATTCAATTTACAGTTTAGGAATAAAATAACAACATGCTTCCGAGATATTCAGTTTCTCAATAATGGATAATCAAACTTTAATTGATAAACTTTACCCAATTCTGAGAAAATCGGACAAGAATTTTTAGATTCAAATTTCCTGGATTTTCAAAATCGGCTTTGGATATCGATTAAAACTCGAATGTTCAATTTGCAAAAAAAAATTTGCCTAAACTTGGGAATGCTGAATGAGAATACAAATGAGTTGATATAAAAAATAATTCTGTTCCGAGAAAATCAAAATTGAAGATCCCGATAACGTGGTATGACGGACAATTTTGTATAAAAATCCGGAAAAATGTATATTTTTTTTTGAATGATAATAATTTCAAGAAATATTAATAAGAAAAGGTTGAAATAATTATTAATACTTTAAATTTTATCTAAATTTTAACTAAAACTTTATTACATTTTGTAAAAAATTATTGTATCAAAAAATGAGATTTCGAAAGAATCTTTTTCCCACAATGCGTACTTAATATTTTAGGAATTTATTTATTTATTTCTTCAGTCTTGAAAGCTTCCAATTTGAAATTTTCAAATTATAAATTTTACTTGAATTTTCTAGCTTTATTTTGAAAAGTTGTTACTTTTATCTTCAATCTCTTCCAAGTATTTGTTTTTAAATAAAAAAGCCATAAAAAATTTTTTTAGAAATCGTAAGAAAATCTTGTCATTTTCCTAAAACGTTTCCAAATGCTTTTAAGCTTCTTATTTTAACACCTTCAACAATCTACATTTAAAAAAGAATATTAGAGACGTTTACTTTCTTAATAATTTTATAATTTAATGTTTTTTTTTTATACCATTAAGCCATTTCCCTTTCGAATTTTAATTTTGTTAAAAAGGAATTGTTAAACCGTTTTAATTTGTAAATATCTCTTAAACTTCATCGAGTCTTTTCTGGAAGTTTGTAATCTTGCAAAAATGAATATTTTTGTTTTCAAATCTTCTACATTCTTTTTCGAAATGTTAGGAAATCATGTGACATGTTTGAAGATTTTTCAATTTTCGCTTAAAAATCATTTTCTGACATAAAGCATTATTTATCATTTTTCCAGGATTCGTGAGAATTTTTATTTTATTCTGTTGAAACTTTAAAAAAATATTAAAAAGCTTTTCATTTTTCGAAATATTCAGAAACCTAAATTTTGTTTGACATTTTTTAAAATCTTCTCAAGATCCAAATTATTTTTGAATTTTTTAAAAACTTTTAAAACTTTAAAATATCTTTTGAAATAATTCAGTTTCCCTATACATTTTTTAAATCATGCAAAATTATTTTGAAATTTTTAAATCTTTTAAAATTCATGTTTCTAAATAACACTAAAATCATCAAAAAATTTCCCAGAAATATTATTGCCGCTACCGGAAATTTTTTTACCCGTACTAAACATTTTTTGATCGTTAAATTCAGAAATGAAATTATCATGAAAAAATTACTTTTTTTGGAATTTTGATTTGAAAACTTGATGGTGTAGAGAATTCGCAATCTTCATTAATGATTTTAAAAATATTTTAATTCACACATACACTGAAAACAGCCACTAGCTCGATTTCTTATTCGGGGTGACCGAAAAACATAATTTTCAAAATTCCTGGACTTTTTTCTGGTTTTCCTGACCAATTTTTTATTTTTCTTACTATTTAGACAAAAAACGATGCATTTTTAACAGACTATTCAAATTTTCAACAAAGGAATTAAATTTTCAATAAAATTCTTGAATTTTCAACAAAAGATAATAAATTTGTAATAAAATTGTTGAATTTTCAAAAAAAAAATCAATTTTCAACCAAATGAATTTTTAACAAGAGATGAATTCTAGACAAAAAATGTGAAAGTAGGCTTTTCATTTAAAAAGAATTAGCTTTCAACCATAAAAGATGAATTTTCAAACAAAAGAAGATTACTTTTATGCCATAAAAATGAATTTTCAATCCAAAAGGACGCATTATCAATCCAAAAAGTCAAATTTTCATCAAAACGGTTTAATTTTCAAACAAAAAATATGAATTTCTCACAAAATGTTTCAAGTATCAACAAATAACCAAATTTTGAACAAAATATTTGATTTTTCCACTAAATACTGGAATTTTGTACCTAGAAAGAAGAATTTTCAAACAAATAGTCGGACTTTTAAACAACAAAGATTGAACCGATTTCTCAAGCAAAAATATAATAGTTGATATTGCAACAACAAAAAAACAACGAATTTTCAATTTATTCAGTGAAAGAAATTTCTTTTGTTCAAAGAATTTGTGTTTTGTTCAAATTCCCGATAGCATAATTTTGAAATTCAATTGACACTTTTTTTTAAAGAAAAAGTTACAAAAGTCTAAGGGGTCCAGTGGGCCCCTAATTCCCCATAGCATAATTTTGAAATTTAATTGACGCTTTTTTTATAGTAAAAGTTACAAAAGTCTGAGGGGCCCCTAGGCCTACTGGTTCATCCAGCACGGCAACCTACAGTGGATAAAAAAAAATTGATTAGCAGTTCGAACTCGAAAGTTCATTGCCTCACTACCCGATTCGGATAGTGTTTCTAGGTAGATATTTACTACCAGTGTGGGTCCACCACACCCACGACGGGCCAACAGCACGCAGTATTCCCGAACGGTCACCCATCCCAGTACTAACCGCGCCCAACGCTGCTTAACATCAGTGATCTTTCGAGAACTGGTGTTTTCAGCGTGGTATCGCCGTTGGCAATACAGAGGATAATCGTTAATAAAAAGAAAAAATAGATGAAAAATTATAAACTTTAATTTATGAACACGTATAGTGTCTAAGTATTAAATAAATTAAATGCATTATTTTTCATATATTAGTTAATTAATGATTATCCACTGTAGGTTGTATTATCCACTGTAGGGAGATTCCCCTATATTAGTTAACTGAGGCTTTAAGAAAATATTTACTATATTGCCAGGGCAAAGAGTCAGGAATTTCGCACGCCAACTAATTTCAGTAAATGAAGACTCA
>CAKNXH010001851.1:140454-164812 GCA_932178445.1 Andricus quercusramuli | reverse complement strand
ATTTTCAAGTCAGAAAGATGAATTTTCAACAAAACAGTCACATTTTCAACCAAAAAGGTAATTTTCAACCAGATAGTTGAAATTTCCAACCAAATAGTTGCATTTTCAACCTACAAAGATGCATTCTCAACCAAAAAGAAGAATTTTCTACCAAAAAGATGAATTTTTAAACGAATGGTAAAATTTTCAATAAGAAAATAAATGTTTTACAAAGCAGATCAATTTTAAATCACGAAAAAATAACAATTTTCAATTAAAGGACGAATTTTCTACAAAAGAGTTGAATTTTCTAGCCAAAAAATTGATTTTCTATAAAACTGTTCAATTTTCAACCAAATAGTGGCATTTTCTACAAAAATAATAGAATTTTTAACCCAAAAAGACTAATTTTCAACCACACAGTTTAATTTTTAAGCCAAACAGATAAATTTTCAACCAAATAGTTGCATTTTCAACTTATAAAGAGGGATCTCAACCAAAATGAAGAATTTTCTACCATAAAAGTTGAATTTTCAACTAAAAAAGATAAACTTTCATGGAAACATTGGAAAGTTAAATGTGCACTGAAAAAAATAACTTTGCACAAAGTAGATCAACTTTTAACAAAAATAAAGAACGATTTTCAACCAAAAAGACGATTTTTCCACAAAAAAGTTGATTTTCCAAGCCAAACAAAAAATTGATTTTCCATCAATCTGTTCAATTTTCAACAAAAAAAGGAATTTTCAACCAAATAGTCGAATTTTCTATCAAAATAATAGAATTCTTAACCCAAAAATACGTATTTTAAAAACACAGTTTGAATTTTAGAGCCAAAAACATGAATTTTCTACAAATCAGTTACATTTTCAACCAAAAAGGTAATTTTAACCCGAATTGTTGAAATTTCAACCAAATAGTTGCATTTCAAAACTACGAAGATGAATTCTCAAGCAAAAAGAAAATTTTCTTCAAAAAAAGATGAATTTTTAAACGAATGGTTAATTTTCCAACCAAAAAAGATCAATTTTATTCCAAAAACGTGAAAGTTAAATTTTAAATGGAAGGAATGATTTTTCACAAAGTAGATCAATTTCAAACAAAGAAAGAACAAAACAATTTTTAACCGACAGGCGAATTTTCTACAGAATAGTTGAATTTTCAAGCCTAAAAGATGAATTTTCTACAAAATAAAACAGTTCAATTTTCAACTAAAAAGTTAATTTTTAACTAAATAGTTTAATTTTTAACCCAAAAAGACGAATTTTCTACAAAACAGTTCAATTTTCAAGTCATACATATGAATTTTCTACAACAGTTCAATTTTCAACCAAAAAGGTAATTTTCAACCGAAAAGGTAATTTTTAACTAAACAGTTCAATTTTCAACAAAATAGTTGGAATAGTTGAAATATAGGAATTCTCAACCAAAAAATTGATTTTCTATGAAGCAGGTCAATTTTCAACCAAAAATGTAATTTTCAACCAAATAGTGGCATTTTCTACCAAAATAATAGAATTTTTAACACAAAAAGACGAATTTGGAACGAAACAGTTTAATTTACAAGCCAAATAGATGAATTTTCTACCCCACTTCAATTTTCAATTGAGAAGGTAATTTTTAACAAAAAAGTACAATTTTGAACCAAATAGTTGCATTTTCAACCTAAAAAGAGGAATTCTCAACCGAAATAAAAAGAATTATCTACCAAAAAGACGAATTTTCTAGCCAAAAAATTTATTTTCTATAAAATAGTTCAATTTTCAAAAAAAAAATGTAATTTTCAATCAAATAGTGGAATTTTCTACCAAATAATAGAATCTTCAACAAAAAAAGACGAATTTTTCAAAAAAAAAAGTTTGAATTTTTAAGCCAAAAAGATAAGTTTTCTACAGTATACGCGAAATCTCGCAAAGAAAAAATGTGGTTATGAAATAAACGAAATATTGGTCTATAGAATAAAGAAAGAAAATGTCTTGTCAATAATTATTAAAGAAGAATAGAAGGAGAAGAGATTAATTACTTTTTTGTTCATTAAGAAACGGAGATTAAAGAAAAAACATTCAACTAAGTCTTGAACGATTATTAATAGATTAATTAATTAATTATTAATCTTGATAGATTATTGATAATATATTTCTCACATTTTTTCATATATGAAGAGTAATTAAGAGTTTTACGCTCTGTCGCACGTGCAATTCTCTTATCGTTTTTTAACCCAGGGCGATTCCACTCAATCGTCAGTGCCCGATAATTACTTGAGCGTCGTACCATTTTAACCGCTGATAAAAGATTTCAATGGCACTAATAGTGAAACGAATAAAGGAGACTAATATCTCCCGCATGCATTTAATAATGACGAATTTGAACCAAGGCAATATTTTGTTCATCGTGAGAAAATAAATTTATTGTTTTTTAAATTGATAACTTTTGTGATAGGATGTATTTGTTAATGAGTATTTTCTATGGGATAAGATATGTCCAAAAATGAAGTAGGAAAAAGATTAGGTCCCTGTATTCCATCTTTAGGAAAAAGAAGGAGGTTCATGAGCCATATCGCAAGTTCATTAATTTATTATCAACTGCCCGAAAATGAGGTTTTTCAGGGTGAAGGTTTTAACCGAGGAGAAAAATTGTGGGCCCGGGTGCAATAAGAAGGAAAAAATATTGTCCAAGCGTCTCTTGATATCCAAATTTTGAAGCTAAAATTTTTATTAATACGGGATTATCGAGAATGAGAAGACGGATCTTTTTACCTTTTGAATTTTTTCTCCGATTAAGATATTTAATAATAAAATTGAAAAAGTGAAAACAATTTTCCCCAAATTCAATTATTTTTTAAACAGAAATCGTCATAACTCAGCAAAATATTATTGAAACCTTTTGAAATTTAGTACACACACGCAGTATACTCTGTTGATACCTATACAGAATAAAGAACAAAATTTGAAATTACTATTGTTTAATAATAATTAATTGCAAATTGAGATCGGTCAGTAATAATATTTTTTTAGTTTCGCCGACAAAAACTATCGGTCAGTATAAGATTTTTGGAATTTTTTAGATCGATTCTTTAAAAATTGACGGAGTTTGGTATTTTATAAGAAAGCCTTCGATACCGCCAACGACGAGTACGCTGCTTAATTTGAAAGCTTAAATAATTTTTAATTCAGTAATTTTGTAAAATTTTCACGTTCTTTTGTATTTTGAACTATAAAAATTGAAGCTGCAGTTTTTTTTATCTTAAAAGCTCAATAATTCAAACAAAAAATTAAAGCTTTTAACACATTTCCATTGAACAATTTATAATTGAATACCGTTAAACTGCAAAATGAAAAATATTTAACTTTTATAAATTGAAGAGTTCAAAGATTTCTGATTAAAAAATATAAATCCACGCTATGAATTTCAATGTTACAAGTTGCAGAATTAATCACTTTTGTAAATTGTCAAAATTATATAACTTTAAGCAATTTTAAGTAAGAAACATTAAAAATTGAATAATAAAAATTTGTTCTAAATCTGAAATTCTAAATTAGAAGTAAAATTCTTTTAATTTTAGATCGTTTAAAATCAATAATTATTCCTCTGTTATTTAAACATCAAAACAAAACAATTTCACTTGAAACTAAAGAATTTTATAAATGAAACAATTAAAATTCTAACGCTCAAAGTTTAAATTTAGCACTCTGAAATCTTATTGCTTAAGACTTTCTATTCCAAACAACTCAGTTTTAAATTTTTTGGATTTATATATTTGATTTAAATTTGGTCATTTTAAATAAACAGTCAAATATTTCTAAATATAGAAAAATGGTTCTTTTTTTTAATGAAAAATTTCGAATTGAATGGGTTAAAATGGAATATTTTAGACTGAAACTATATATTATATTATGAATCAAATAATTTGAAATTATTAAAAACAGTTTATTTTGATCAATTTATTAATTCAATTCTATAATTTGTATTTTCGGCTGGAAAATTGGAATATTTGCTTAAAAATCGATGTATTTTGTTGAAAATTAGTCTTTTTTAATAGAAAATCACTTTTTTGGTTGAAAATGCAACATTTTGATTGCAAATTCAACATCTTGGTTAAAAGTTGACCCACTTTCTTGAAAGTTCATTTTTTTGGTT
Organism: Andricus quercusramuli; assembly: GCA_932178445.1. Classification (NCBI taxonomy): domain Eukaryota; kingdom Metazoa; phylum Arthropoda; class Insecta; order Hymenoptera; family Cynipidae; genus Andricus; species Andricus quercusramuli. The sequence goes on along the minus strand of CAKNXH010001851.1, from coordinate 160,696 downwards.
TAAGATTCATTACTATAGACAAAAATTTGTTTTCTTTTTCGTTGAAAATTAATTTTTTTAATTGAAATTCTAACTATTTTGTTTTATATTCAAGTGATTGGTTGTAAATTAACTTTTTTGTTGAAAATTCGCCTTTGTTGCTTAAATTCAACTGTTTTTAATTTCAAATTAAAATATTTTGTTTCTTGAAATATCAACTATTACATTTTCTGTTGAAAAATCATCTTTTTAGATTAAACGTTCAAGTCCTAGTTTGGAAGTTGAAGTTCTTTCTTAAAAGTTCATTTTTTGGTTTAAGCATACTTTTAGTTGAAAACTATTATTTCTGGTTCAAAATTAAATTTTTTAACTGAAAATTTAATTATTTTGTTTAATATTCGACTGGCTGGTTGTAAATTAATTTTTTTGTAGAAAATTCTGATTTTCGGGTTGAAAATGCAACAGTTTTTAGAAAAAGTAGTCTTTTTCGAATGAAAATTTATCAATTTGACATAAAGAAGAACTATTTGGTACAAAATTAACCTGTTTTGTAGGCTATTAGCTTTTTCTTTGGAAATCATTTCTCCTTAAAAAAATTTAACTACTCCATTTTTAGTCTAAATTGATCTTTTTTACATTGAAAATTCAAATATTTAGTTAAAAATAAAAAAAGTATAAACTATAAATTAATTTAATAGTACTAATATCACATGCAATGTTCAAACTATTTAGTTGAAAATTATGTAATTTCTTGAAAATTCGTCTTTTCTGTTAAAAAATTAATCTTCTTGGTTGAAAATTCATCTAGTAGGTTAAAAATTTGTGTATTCTATCAAGCTTTCATCTCTTTTGTTAAAAAATTAATCTTTTAGGTTGAAAATTCATTTTTTTGTTGGAAGCGTATTTTTTCGGGTTAAAAATTCAACATTTTGGATGAAATTTGTTTTCTTTAGTGACTGAAAAATCTTTCTTGGTTGAAAATTAATCTTTCTGATGTTCAAATTCATCTCTTGTGGTGAAAAATCAATTTCTTTTGTTTGAAATAGGTTCGCCGATTCGTGGAGGAAAGGTGGCGCCTAGATCCCTCACGCAACTGCCCGCGGTTTCCAAATGTTGAATATCAGTTAGGATAGTTTTGACTCCTAATTTTTTTTTATAAAGTATCATCCATATGGGAATAAAGGACTGAAAAATTTGAACCCCTAAAAGCAAACACATTTACCCGCTCTGGAAAATACTAATTTACTTCCAGATCCTGAAAAATGTCTATGAGGTCAAAGTTGAGGTGGTAAAAGCATGGAATGATTTCAGTTCCTTCGGGAAAGAAATTGGTGAAAGGGGTGAGTTTTAACAGAGGGAGAATATTCCAAAGGATGAGAAAAAGAGGAAGGGCAGTGGGGGAGGAAGGAGGGAGGTCGCGTGAGAGGGGTAGAAACGTTCAACCACATTCAACGGGGTTAGTCGAAGCGCAGCAGGTATTGTCTCGACGATTATTTATGGCGAATTTTAAGCCCCTAAGTGTGGCTGCTATAATAATTAACAAAAGGTATTATGCCGCAGAACCTACCCCTTGGACAGGGATGGCATTTTGTTCGTTTATAAGGTTGCTTGGATGGCTCCGCCGATTCGTGGAGAAAAGGTGGCACCTGGGTCCCTCACGCGATTGCCCCGGGCTCATTTACTAATGAGTACGGCCCTATACATCACCAGTAATATGCTTCCTTTTAATTTATAATTTCGCTGTGCTCAAAACTTTATTTTCTCCTACTTTACGGTGTCTCCTGCTTTTATTGAAAGAGGGATTAAAAGTAGCAAAAAATTTTTATAAAATATTCAAAGTGGAAGTTAATGTGCAGCTTTAGAGGACTGTGAACAAGAGTAATAAATTCGTTTTTTGCGCTGACCTTTCTCGAGATAAACTCACGAAATGCTTATTTAGTTTATCTTATTTTTTTAATAATGTATGCACATTTGCAAACAAAATCAAATCAAGATATTAAAAATTAATTTTTAAAATTATACCGCCTGAATTTTGATACCCCATTCAAATTCTAATTCATCTTTTTTATTATACCATTAAGCCATTTCCCTTTCGGGGTAGGCGTGACTTGCTCTTTAATTCTTAATTCTAAATCTTTAATTTTTAATAATAAAAACTTCTAATGACTATGAGTTTTGAAAGTCTAGTTTTATGACAGATTACATACTTTTGTGGCTTTGTTTGAAAATTTATATAAATTATTTAAAAATGAGATTGCACAATTTCGAACTTTTCACAAATGGAAGGATTCAAAATTTTTGAACTTCTAATTATAAAATGATGAATTTCTTGTGCTTTTGAAATTGTTCGCTTTTTGACGACTTTGCATTAAAAAAAGTTTGATTTGAAATTTCACTATTACAGAAACATTAGACATTATTTAGTGAAATTTTCAACAAAATGATTAAATTTGAATCCAAATAGTTGAATTTTCAAACCAATTGTTGAATTTTCAAACTACAAGGATGAATGTTTAGCCAAGTATCGGATGAGCAAACCAAAAAGATTGAACTTTAACCAAACACCTGTACATTTTAAACCAAATAATTGAATGTTTTAGAAGAGAGTTGAATTTAGAACAACAATTAATTTTCAATCCAAGAGGACGAATTTTCTGTCAAAATAGACGAATGATTAAAAAAATAGTGGAATTTTCGACTAAAACGGATAACTTTTCAATATAATACTAGAATTTTCAACAAAATAATTAAACTTTCAACGAAATAGTTGAATTTTTAATCAAAAAGACGAATTTTGAAACAAATAGTTGAATTTTCAGCCAAGAAAAATCAAGTTTCAACAAAAAATAAAAAAGTTAAATTTCCAGTTAAAGAAATCATTTAAAAGGAGAGAATTTACAAAAAAATAGTCCAATTTCAAACCAAAAAGATGAATTTTCGATTACAATGATGAATTTTTTTACCAAAAAGATTAGTGTTCTACCACAAAAGACAATTTTTCAGACAAATAGTTGAATTTTAAACTAAAGAGTATAAATTATCAACCAGCACAGAGTAGTTTATTTTCCAGGTAAAAATTTAGTTTTCAAAAAACAAAAAAATGAATTTTCAACAAAATAGTTAAATTTCAACCCAAGAAATAAATTCTCAACTATAATAATGAATCTTCGAAACAAAAAATGAATTTTTAACGAAATAGTTAAATTTTCAACCAAAAAGATAAATTTTCAGTGGAAAATTTAATTAAAAAAAAAGAAAGGAATTTACAATAATATAGGCCAATTTTTAATAAATAAGATAAATTTCAACTATAGTGATTAATTTTCCAACCATTGTTAAACTTTAAAGCCGAAATACGAATTTTCTGTAAAACAATTGAATTTTCAACAAAATAGTTAAATTTTAAACCAAACAAATGGACTTTCAACCAAAAAAATAAATTTTCAACAAATGAGTTCCATTTTTACCCAAGTAGTTGAATTATCAACAAAATAGTTCAACTTTCAACCGAAGAGATTAATCTTCAACTATAGTTGAATTTTATAAAATGATGAATCTTCAATTAGAATAGTTCATTTTTCAGCTAAAAAAATTATTTGTTAAAAAAGTGGATCAACCTTTAACCAACGAGATGAATATTCACAAAAAAGATGGATTTTCAAGAAAACAGTTGATTCCTCAACCATAAAAGATTAATTTCTAACCAAACAGTTGCATTTTTATCGCAAAAAGATGAAATTTCTACTAAAAAGATGGATTTTGAAAATAAAAAGACAAATTAAAAAGAAAAGGTTGATTTTCAAACAAAAAAGGTTTCAGTTGAATTTTAAACACCCGAATATAAATTTTGTACACCAAAATATGAATTTCTAATACCAGAATATGAATTTTCAACAAAATAGTTTAATTTGCAATCAAAGAGATGAACCTTCAACTAACAAAATAAATTGTTAATAAAGTAGTTTAACTTTTACTTAAGTAGTTGAATTTTTTACAAAATAGTTCACCTTTGAACCAAAGAGATGAATTTTTAACTAAAATGATGAATCTTCAATTGGAATAGTTGAATTTTTAGTTAAAAATAATAGCTTTTCACGATTAACAGGGGAAAATTGTTAAAATAATTACCAAATATGTTGAGAAAGTACAAATATGCTTGAAATTCATCAACTGAGATTAAATTTTTTTCTTAATGAATTCTAAGAGCAAATTGAAAAATCTTACAAAACATTTTTAATTATTTCCTAAAATTTGGAAAAATAGTGTAAAACATTTTAAAGCAAAATTTTGCCATAATACATCGGTTTAGAAATAATTTGAGTAAGTTTAAGAGATACTTATAAGTTTTGAAGCAATTCAAAAATAATAAAAACTTATAAAATATTTTAGGAATTTTGTGAGGTTTCAAGAAAATGAAAAAAATTCTTTAGTTTCCTAGGAAAATTTTTTAAGATTTTTTATTTTGAAACATGAACTTTAAGAGAAAATTAAAAAATATTTCAGAAGATTTCCTCAAATTTCGGAAAAGAGTAGAAGATTTGAAATAAAAATGTTTCAATTTGGTAAGAATAAATAATCGAATAAATTCAAAAAATATTTAGAAGATTTGAAGATACTGGCAAATAATTTTAAACTGTAAAAGATTTCGAAAGGTTTCAAGTAAATAAACAAATTTTCTTAATATTCCTAGGAAAATTTAGAAAATTTAAAGGCCATTTTTTTCATTTCGAATGATTTTTCAAAATTTTAAGAAAAATTCGAGTCAGCAAAAAGTATTTTTTTTTTAAATTTAAGAGGTTTTGAATAGATTTAAAATATTTTAAAACTTGGAAGCATTTCCGAAAATTTATTAAATATTTTTTATTTCTTCAAAACTTCTAAAAGTCCTGAATATCTTTAAAAGTCTCGAAATTGTCCTGATATTTTGTAAAATCCTCTAAAATAAAAAAATGTAAAGTTCTAGATTATTTTTTGACTCATTTGAAATATTCAAAAATATATTATAATTTTCTTAAAATTTGTAGGAAAATTTGGAAGATTTTAAGGCAATTTTTTTGCATTTTGAATGATTTTTCAAAATTCCAGTCAGCTGAAAATATTTATAGTAATTTAAGAGGTTTTGAGTAGATTCAAAATATTTTAAAAATTGCAAGCATTTCCGAAAATTTATTAAATATTTTTTATTTCTTCTAAACTTCCAAAAGTCTTAAACATCTTTTACAAAGGCTCGAATTTTTTCTAATATTTTGTAAAATCCTGTAAAAGAATCAATTCATTTTAATCTTCTAGATTCTTTTTTGACACAACTGAAATATCGAAAAATCTTTTCTAATTTTCTCAGGAATAGTACAAATTTTATATTTATATAAGTTTAAAAACAAACTGATAATACTTCTTTTCTTGTAAGTAATTTCAGTATTTGCGTGACTAAAAATATATTTAAAAAGCATTCAGTGTTACATTAAAATACTGTTTTCTTTATTTCTATACAGAAATTTATCGTAAAAAAACATTTTTTATTTAGCAAACGTCTATTATGTTTGAAACATAGTACAACAAAAGTTACGTAACTGCGATTATTGGTGAGGGGGGGGGGGGGTAAAAGGTCGCAAATAGGTTTAATGCGGGCGGGAAATCCATGTAGAACTCCCCTGGCGCTCAAGCTATAAAGCCTATTGAGCCACTAAGGTCGCAAATAACTATATGTATTTTTTTTTATTTAATAATCTTCTAAGCAGCGAGATAATTTGCAAAGAAACAAGGATGAATTTGTCCTCGTCTAATGGTTTCGCCTCTTTCGTCGAATGAAGTTGCAGACGTTTTTATATGGTACAAATCTTGAGCTCTAATCCGACTGTAATGGGATGGCAACGGGTGAGTGCGATGCTTGAAATTTAGAGCGGTTTAAGTGGCATATGGTGGCACTTTAATTGACAGCGCTTAGGTCATCGCATGGTTCTATCATCAAAACGAAACACATGGGTGGAAACAGACGCAGAGATAGCGGGGGCTTAGCACCACGTGGGCAACAGTTTATGGGAACCGGAGCATTCCAGAGATGGGCTCTATCAGAAAAAATTTCGAAATGGACATCTAACACATTTTTTTTTCTCGTTGAATAATAGGGTGGGCGGAAAAAACTCAAAATGATTAGATTCCTTCGTATAATAGCACTGTAAAGTTTCTTTGTGGCTTATCGAACAAATTAAAAGACATTTTTTAACTTTCTCACCATTGGGCGAATCTATCCATTAATTTCATTAATATTTTTTCATTATTATTTTTATTATCCATTGGACTGATGGTTTTCAAGTTTTCAATTTTTTAAAAGATTTTTGTGCATGGAGAAAAATTTGTTTTCATTTTTTGTTGTGTGTAAAGTTTATAGAAGTAAATAACCCTAAACGGGGAAAAATGAAAAATATTTTAATAAACAAAGCCTAAGGAAACGCGTACATATTTTTAAATTTTAAAGAAAATTTTTTTTCTTCTTTTGAATCTTTTGTTTATTAAAAAGATCACAAAAAATAGAAACATTTTTTGGCATTATTAGGTACAAATTAACAAAAGTGCATATCTCGTCATTTATAGAAATATAATATCTGGAGGAAGAATTTTTTTTAGTTATTTCTCTCTAAGGTTATTTACTTCCATAAGCCTCATCCCAAAAAATTTTTGTTAATTCAAAAAACATTGATATTGATGATTAAAAAAAATAGTGGGAAATTATTTTAAATTTATTGTCGTTTAATTTGCTCGTAATGCCTTCTGGCATATTTATTCGGATTTTATTTTTCTCTTCCGGTATATTTTATCGTTATCACTTTTTAATAAATTTTTAAAGATAAAGTCACTATAGCAACTTTTTAAAACGAAAAGATCACTTTTCATTCAATAAATTAACCTATGTGTTAACCACTATATTTGATTCCGGTCCTTACACGTTTCAGAATTTTCTTAAATTCTTTTGAAATATTTTTGGGTGTATTAAAGAATTCCAAGAAATTTTTTAATTGATTTCAATAACTTGAATGGAGTTCAATCATTTAAAGAGATTTCAAATGAATTAGACAATTTTAGGGTATATTTAAAAATTACAAGGAATTCTTAAGAGCTCTGAAATGTTCGACAGGATTTAAAAAAATTTCAAAGGGTTTAAATACTTTAGGGTATTTCAAAAGATTTGAAGGAATTTTTATTAGGTATGAATAACTTGAAGTTATTCCAAAGGATTTTAAAGATTTTATGATATACAGGGTGTTTTTTTTAACTTGAGACAACGAAAAATCTCAAAAAATACGCATCCTACGGAAAAAATGTCTGGAATAAAAACTTTTTATTTTCGAGGGGGAAAAAAAGATTTGTTAAAATTTACCCCACCCCCACCCCCACAGGAGGCAGGGGTGGGGGTAACTTTGTAATTTCAAATGGCAACCCCAATTTTTGATCACAGATTCAGATTCTCCTTTACGAAATATGTAAGTTTTATTCGGAATATTTGTTTCGATTCGCGATAGATGGCGCTGCAATTGCGAAAAACGAAATTGTTGACACTACTTTTAGCTCTACCCAGGAATAACGACGCGGACGTAGTAGTTGTCTATTCCCTTCGGGGTGCTTAATTTCTTAATTGCAGCGCCATCTATCGCGAATCGAAAAAAATTTTCCGAATAAAACTTACGTATTTCGTAAAGAAGAATCTGAATCTGTGATAAAAAATTGGGGTTGCCATTTGAAATTACAAAGTTACCCCCACCCCTGCCTCCTGTGGGGGTGGGGTAAATTTTAACAAATCTTTTTTCCCCCTCGAAAATAAAAAGTTTTTATTCCAGACATTTTTTCCGTAGGATGCGTATTTTTTGAGATATTTCCGAGGATATTTCGTTGTCTCAAGTTAAAAAAAACACCCTGTTTTTATAATTTGCAAGGAATTTTCAAGAGCTTTAAAAAGTTTCAGCGGATTTCAATAGATTTCAAAGGATCTGAAATATTTCAGGTATTTGAAAAGATTCCAAAGAATATTTTTAAAAGATCTCAATCATTTGAACGCATTCCAAAAGATTTAAAAAAATTAGGGTATTTTCAAGAATTACCAGAAATTTTTAAGAGCTTTAAAAGTTTTCAAGAAATTTCAAAACATTTCCAAGGATTTGAAATAATTAGGGTACTTTGAAAGATTCCAAAGAATTTTTATTAGATTTTAATAACTAGAAGTTATTTCAATAGATTTCGAAGAGTTTATTGTATTTTCAATAATTAACAGAAAATTTTAAATGCTTTCAAAGTTCTCAAAGAATTTAAAAACGCTTCAAAGGATTTTTAAATATATTAGGGTATTTTAAAAAGTTCCAAGGAATTTTTAATAAATTTTAATAATTTAAAGTTATTTCAATGGATTTTAAAGATTAAAGGGTATATATCTTTATAATTTTCAAGGAATTTTCAAGAGCTTTAAAAAGTTTCAAATGGATTTTAAATATTTCACGGTATTTTTAAGGTTTCAAAGGAATTTTTAATAGATTTCAATAACTTGAAGCTATTCCAATGGATTTTGAAGATTTTAGGGCATTTTCATACTTTTCAATGAATTTTCATGGAATTTTCAAGAGCTTTAAGAATTTTCAACGGATTTCAAAAGATTTCAAAAGATTTGAAACATTTAAGGTATTTGACAATATTCCGAGAAATTTTTATTAGAAGTTGATAATTTGAATGAATTCCAAAAAATTTTAAAGTTTTTTAAGTATTTCAAAAAAGGACCAGGAATTTTCAAGAGCTATAGGAGTTTGAGGATTTTAAGGCATTTAAACCAATTTTTATGGGGTTTTGAAGAAAATAAGGTTTTATGAAATTTTCAAAGATTCCAAAGGATTTCATAAGATTTCCGAAGATTTCAACGAGTACAAAGATTTTGAATATTTCTATGTATTTCGAAAGACTTTAGAATATTCTGAAAGATTCCAATTTATTTGAATAATTTTAAGGGATTTGAAAGAATTTTTTCAAAGATTTCAGGTACATTGTTTAAAAATCGAAAGGAATTCTGAAGAGCTGTGAAAAATTTCAAAAGATTTCAAAAGATTCTGGAGGTTGTGAAATATTCTCATATTTTAAAAGTTTTCAAGGGATTTCGATTGATTTTAGTTTTTTGATGGAATTACAAATAATTTTACAAGATTTAAAACATTTCAGAGTATTTTCAAGACATTTACAAATTTTCAAATAATTTTCAAGGATTTAAATGATTTTAAAGGTGTTGAACAGAGTTTCATGGGATTTTAAAGAATTTCCTACAATTTTAGAAGATGTGGATAAGGCTTTGAGATATTTTAAATGGTTTTAAAGGATTTTTAAAAAGATTTTCAAGGATTTGAGCGATTTTCAGGGATATTGGGAGATTTCAAAGTATTTTATTAAATTTTGCAGTATTTCAGAAAATTGCATAAGATTTCGTAGAATTTCATGGTATTTAAAATATATTTTACTTTATTTAATAGAATTTATTCATAAGAAGTGAAGGATTTCAAAGTGAGGTTTTCAAAGATTTGAAGAGATTTTCAAATATTTTTTGCATTTCATTTGAATTAATTTGGAATTTACACTGAATTCTTATTAATTTATTCTGAATCCTTTTAAATTCTTTTGAATTTTTTGACATTCTCGTGAATCTATTTAATTTACTTGGACGCTTTTAAATCTACTCAATTCTACTGAATTCAGTGAATTTGATGAATTTGTTTAGTTTTTGTTTAATTCGTCCGGAAATGTTTTAAATTCACCTTGGATTCTTAGAAATGATATCAGATTCTTTGGAATTTTCATGAATTTCCCTAAACTCATTTCAAACTTACTGAATTCAATTTACTTTTTCATATTTTTGAATTGTTATCAATTCACTTAATTTTTTTTTGTAATTCACCATCAATTATTAAGAATTGTATCGAATTCTTCAAATGCACTCCAATTTGACTGAAAACAATGCAATTTTTTGCATTTTTACAAATTTATTTGAAGTATTTTAAGTCTGAATTGAATTGTTTTTAATTCTTATAAATTTGTTATAATGCAACTGGAATTCTTATGAATTTCAACGAATTCTTTTGAATTCTTTTGAATTAAGAAAAAAATATTCATATCATTAATGCTCACTAGTCACTTTTAGTTACTTTTGGTATTGAAAATTAGTCAGTTCTATTCAAATAGGTTACTTTTTCACTTTTTTTAAAGAAACTAGACTGTGGCAGCCTTGAGAATAATACATTGCAAATTTGACAATTATAATTTAAGTTTGATTTTGAAAAAATATTAATTGTCAGGTGCAATGAAAAATTATTTAGAGAAATATCAATAAAAATAAACACCTGGAAAGAGTAGCGTGTGTGACGGAACTTATCCTTGAATTCTGAAGAATTCCAAAAAGCTTGAAAATTCGTCTCCGGCAAGAGAAGTCGGAATAAAACATTAAAGGTCAGGTCAGAGAAAATTATGCTGGAAGAGAAAATTATGCCAGAAGAGAAAAATATGCCCGAAGAGAAAATTAAAATCCGGCAAAATATGCCAGTAGAGAATGCGCAACCTTTTTTAAATTATATTTTGAGCCAATTTCGGATTATTTAATATAAAAAAGTGATAATTTACCTCTTCTTCAGTGCAAAATATGTTTAGATGGAGAACGTAAAGTGGATTGAAAGTTGGAATCTAAATTTAACTCATTATTATGCACGTAATCTCTTTAACACACTTGTATATTATATATATTCGTTTTATCTAGACTACAACATTTTTGGGGCATGCCACACATTGCCCAAACCCGAACGCGAATTCGTTCACTGACGCATAGAAACTGAAAACTAATCTCATCCTGCCGCACGAAATGTACACGCATGATAGCAGATATGTGTATGTACATTCTATTCATATGTGATTTCGACCCTCGAATTCACACGAGAAAAGCCGATTTTCGCCGAGGTACAGTTGTCGTAAACGTGTATACTGTACATGATGAAGTTTAAAATAGCAGAGAAAAATTCCAAAAAAATTAGGTCAGAAAATGAAATTGGAGAGGAGGGACCCTGGAGAGTATACGCATTGCACAAAAGAATCGCGATATGATTCTACGCAAATTTTAGAAAAAAATTCCTGCTCAGTTTCCAGTTGAAGGGTCAGTACAGAACTAGATAATCAACATTTTTGAAAATGGGTTCATTGCATAAAAAATAAAAAAAATAATGTAAACGTGATAAAATGATTTGTTCGAATGCTCATTCTTTAGTATAGTAATAGAAACAATTTTATTTACATTTTAGTAAAATAATTTAAACCATTTTTTAAATTTATTTTTATTATTTTAGATTAGTATTTTAGCGTAGTAATCATGTTTTCTTCTTTCACGATATTTCTTGAAATTATTATTATACTTGGAAACAATTTTTTATCGCGATCCGCAGCCGAGCTGGTTCCAAGTTGTGGTCAGCGTCACTTTGAGATTGTCAACTGACACATCTATTTCCTCCAAACTGGATAACTCTTCCTAATAAATTCTGGTGGGGCTTAAATCAGCATTACGTCATCTCGGAAGTGGATTTCTTTTTTATCTTCAAATGGTGATTTCGATTTTACAGAATGTTTTTTTCGATTTTCTGCAGCATTTCGATTTTTTTGGTTGTCTAGTTCTGTACTGCCACCCTTAATTTATTTCTCGGGTTTCAAAAATTTTTCCCGGACTTTGGGAATTAAAATTTTCGAATTCATGTTTTCAAAATTGAAAACTATTTTGAGTTTTAATTATCTATAAACCAACTTAAAAAAGAGTTCTAAAAAGTATTTAAAATAATCAACATATTGCACAGGATGTACTCAATTATTTAAATAAAAATGTTGACCTCGAAAATTTTATTTTTTATACTTTAAAACTTAGAGAATGAACGAACAATTTCATTATCTTGTCCAAAATTCACAATTTTGTTAAAACTAAAAAATCAACCTTTTAAATTCAAATTTTAACTGTTTTATCGAAAATTCGTCTTTTTGGTTCGACAATTTCACTATTTGACCAAATTTTAACTTTTTTGTTGAAAATTCATACTTTCGGGTGGAAAATTCAACTGTTTTGTAGAAAATTCGTATTTTCGGCATGTAAATTTCACATTTTGGATGACATTTTTTTCTTTATTCACTGAAAAATCTTTCTTGGTTTGAAATTCCTCTTTTTGGTTTAAAAATTCATCTGTTGACGTAGAAATTTCATCTTTCTTAGCTAAATATGCAACTGCTCAGTTGAAAACTAATATTCTTTTATCAAGAAATTTCAACTATTTTGTTCATAATTCGTCTTCTTTGATTGAATTTAACTGTTTTTGGTTTTAAATAGGAATAGTTTTTTGTTGAAATGTCAACTATTATATTTTTCGTTGAAAATTCAATTACTTACTTGTAAGTGATACTATATTGTTACAAATTCATTTTTTTTAGTTAATAACTTATTATTTTAATTCAAAAACCTTTTTCTTGTTGAAAATTTAACTATTTAGTTGAAGATTAGTTTTTGTTTGGTTGAAAAGTGATTTTTCAACAAAAAATTGTATTATTCTATTTTTGGTTGAAAATTCATCTTTTTTACTTAAAAACTATTTTGTGGGAAATTCTTTTTTCTGATTGAAAATTAATTGATTAAAGTGAAAATATAATATTTCCATTTTTGGTTGAAAATTTATCTTTTTTAGTTGAAAATTCATCTTTTTTAGTTAAAAACCATTTTGTTGAAAATTCGTTTTTCTGATTGAAAATTAATTTTTTAAATTAAAAATATAATATTTCCATTTTTGGTTGAAAATTCATGTTTTTGGTTGAAAATTCAACTATTTGGCTTAAAATTCATTTTTTGATAGAAAATTCATCATTATAGTTAGGAATTCATTTCTTTGGGTGAAAATTTAACTATTTTGTTGAAAATTCGACTTTTATGGTATAAAAATTAATCTTCTTGGTTGAAAATTCAACCTGAAAGATAAATTTACAGCGGTTAAATTAATACTATTAATCTTGAGACCTACAAAATCGGAAAGTATTTTATAATAAACCATTAAAAACTGTAAAATTTGCAATAATTTTCCAGATTTGGAGAAGTTAGAATTTCAAAGTTTTTTTTGCATTATTAGAAAATAGATGATCTCCTGTCCAAATTAGAAATAATGTATAGTTTTAAAAATATACAGTTTCCACACTAAGGCACGCAGAGAATTTTTAAGTGAGGCAATTTCAAATTACTGAAGAATAAAATCTAATGTTAATAGTTCGAATATGTATAATTTTGAATTTCAAGCATATATTACAAAAATAAATTGGAAGTGTCTTTTTATAATTCATAATTGAAGGCTGAAAACTTTAATATTATTTATTTTTTATTTAAAATTGCACAATTTTATACATAAAAATTCGAAATTTCCAGGAAAAAATTTGAATTGAAATTGAAATTATTCTTTTTGAAATGTTTCAAATTGTCCAGTTTTTAAATTTTAAATCAGAAGATTTCTAACTCATGAATCAAAAGTTTGAAAATTTTTCGATGTTGAAGGAGGCAAAGAGACTAAATCTGAAATCATAGAGATTCTAAAACGATTCAGTGATTTTGCTTGTAAAAATATGCCAAATTTTTAAATATTTTAATTCTGAATGTTCTATCTGAAGTGTTTGAACTTTTTAAAGTAAATAAATTTACAGAGAAAATTAATACTAATTTGCATTTGGATAGTAAATGCTGTTATTAATTTGCCTTATTATTCCAATTTTAAGATTAGGTGCTTTTAACATTTGAAATTTTTTAATGGACTGTTTAAATTATTGAATTCCGACCCAGAAATTTTAATTATTTTCTCTTCCAACTAATATGGAAAATATAGAAAAGAGCAACTTAAGCAAAAAAGCTAGAAAAAAAATGACAAATAATCCAAGTGAAAGAAGTGATCCTTTAAAAAAGAGACTCTTTAGCGACACTTAAATTAATATGCGATTTTGTATAATTAAAAGATTTTTTTTTCTTCACGAATTCTCCATAAAATGTGAATACGCAATTCTGAATCGTTATAACATAAGAAATTGATAACTCACCACTGTGTTCTGATAGGGATGGAAATTATCTTGACCTCTGAAACAGATAAAATTCACTCATTAGGACAGTAAACAAAAATAATTCCTTAATAGAATATTTTATCACTATCAATAATTTGTCATTAATCATTGAAGTATTTAAAAATTTTAATCATCATTTTTTAGAAATTTATTATTATTATTATTTATTTTTTTATTTAATTTATCTTTGTCAATTTTGTACACCTAGTTTGAGTCCTCATATCGATATTTAACCAATTTTGACTCTAATTTTCTAAAATGGATGGAAATTAACAATAGGGCTGGTAAAAAAAAGAAAATCAAAATTGGATATATGTCGAAAAGTAGTATATTAAGACATTAGCAAAAATATGAAAATATACTAGAAGAAAATTGGCACGTCCAAAAAATCGAAAAAAGGGAGGCAGCAAGTTTTAAAAATAATTATTTCTGTATTCTTTGAAATTATTGTTTTTTAAGTGTATTTTTACCAGAAAGAGCCCTTGGGTGTAGAAAAGACTTTTTGAAGCCCCCTGAAAAAAGATAATTTACATTTATGATTTCCCAGACTTATGAAATTTTTTAGTTATTTTTATTTTTAGCTTCTAATACTTGAAAAAATTCTTTTTTTTCAGCAATTTGCGTTTTTTTGTTTTTGTTTTTTACGGACAATTGAATTTTTTAAATAAAAATCGTTAGACTTTAAAGGTTCATAATTTCTCAACAATTTTAGGTTACGTTGGCGTTTTACACGTTTTACACTAAAAATTGGTATTCTAAAATAAAAATCATTACATTATCATACTATTATATTTCAAAGAATATTTACAATTATTTTAACAAATTTAGGTTATGTTGGTGTTTTTTCAACCTGTGTTAGTGTTTTTCGTGATAAATTAGTATTTTGAATAGAAAAATTATATCATAAAGAAGATTCACAACTTTTAGCAATTTCAGGTTATGTTAATTAAAACTGGTATTTTAAAACAGAAATCATTATAGATGATTCAATCGATCATTAGATTTTGAAGGTTCATAATTTTCGAACATTTTTCGTTTACGTTAGCCTTTTACACTTTTATTTTTTAATAAATAACAGATTTATAAATTCACAAATTTGAACGATTTTAAGTTATGTTATCGTTTCACACCAAGAATCTTTTTTTTCAAACAAAAATAATTATATTTCGCAGAATATTTACAATTCTGAATTATTTGTTGTATTATTTCAGTGTTTTCGTCGAAAATTGGTATTTTTAATAAAAAATTATTATATTTCAAAGAATATTTACAATTTTTTAACAACTTTATGTTATGTTGGTGTCTGACTTGAAATTGGTATTTTTAAACAAAGAATCATCAGATTTATCCAATGATTTTTGTTTTAAATAATAAAAATGAAAAGCTTGAACAGTTTTGGATTGTTTAAGTGTTTTCAGTCGGAAATTAACATTTTCATCGAAAAATCATTGAATTTCAAAGAAGATTCATAATTTTTAACAATTTTAGGTTACGTTGGAATATTATATCGAAAATTGGTGATTTTAAACAAAAATCATTATCATTTGAACAATAATTGGAATCTTTGAACAGCTTTGGATTATGATAGTGTTTTTCATCGAAAACTGTTATTTTAATAAAAAAATTATAATTCAAGGAAGATGGTTCAGCGGTTTTCATAAAAAATATCGATATAGATTTCAAAGGAGGTTTAAAATTTTTTAGTAGTTAAGAAAATTGGTTATTCCAAACCAAAGCTATTAAATTTCACAGAAGATTTACAATTTGGAACAGTTTTTGTTATGCTAGCGTTTTTCGTCGAGAATTGATATTTCTAATTTCAAAAATCATAAGATTTTTCAGATTCTCATTATTGGCCAAAGTTATTAAATTCGAGACATTAAAATACTTTTGATAAAAAATCACTGGATTTTAAAGAATATTGAAAAAATCTAAAAACATGTCTCGCTTTGCTCCGTCTTACGGTACAAGGGAATTGTGTCTGAACTGGTCACTCCGATGAAACGGTCAATCTTTGATAATTAACTGGTTAAGAGAAATAAACGTCCGTTTTTTGTCCGAAAATATTGTTCAATGATATACTTTCCGATTATGAATGATTTTAAACAACAAATGTGTGAATTGACATAGTAAAATGTGATTATAGGTTTCACCTACTTTATGATATAATATTACATAAAAATTTAAATAATTATTGAATGTTTTACTGCATGTTAATGTTTCTATTGCTATTGATATATTATAGTCCGTTCTCTAAACTTTTGATTAAGCTTTTTAACAATTTATAATTCTGACTCAAATGTTTAAAAATAAAATAAATATAATAAAATAGCGATTCGGATAAAATTGCCATCTGTCTACTTGCGCTATAAATACTATCCCAAATGCTACGTTATGTAACATATTTCAAGAAAATTATAATTTTTAAACTATTTAATGCAAAAAGCTTAATATTTTAGGAATATTTTCTGAATTTATTATTTTGACAAAAATAATTTAGTTATAAATAATAATTGATCGTACTTTTAACTTCAATATAACCATACACCTATTTAACCTCATATTTTAGAATATTTCGTGAAATTTTTATATTAGAAATGTTACAATGATGGACAAAATATTATAATGTGAGATTTAACAACCTCAGTGCTGAAAGTAACAGAAAAATAAGCATGTTTAAACAAATTTGTTGAGACTGACCATTTTATCCGAGCGTGTTGATAAATCGGTCAAAATGCAGACCTTTTCTTTTCGCATTTTTTAGTTCATCCAAATGTATCGTGCTCTACATTTAATCTTTGGACATTATAGAAAAAATATCAAATTACTATTTATCAAATTCATTTTCAAGAAATGATTTATTTCCTGAAAATATTAAGGTGATTAATGCCAAGGTGTCAATTTTAGACACACTTCCCCTAATTTTTGAGGGTCCTAATACACTTTTTCACAATTCCAATTACGATTTCCATAATTTTGTTTTTCCGATCCACCCTATTAACAAGATCTCAAATGCAGAGCACGTGGCAGGCAATAGTCTAGGGTTGTCAAAAAGACATACGTCATTGACAGTGTCCTTGGGGCTCCACCCGGATATTGTGTGCGGTTGGGAAGGTGGCGGGATCGATTTTCGAGGAAATGGAGTTAAACCAATTGGATTCCTATTGCCGGCTGCCTATTGTCTTGTGGTTGAAATTAATTTTTTTTATTTGCAAGAAACCACAAAGCAAGCATAGACAAAGGAATAATGAAAGAGGTATAAGATTGAATGCTAATTATTATAATAATTATTTATTATATTATTTTCCGATATGCGGTTTCATAATTCTTATTTCTTTTTTACATCTCGTAAAATCCTTGCGAATCTTTTATGATATACCCTAATACTGAAATCTGCTGTTGAGATTATCTAAAAATGTCTAGAAAACCCAGAAATCCCTGAAATCGGTAGAAATCGGTAGAAATTAATTTAATTCGTTTCATAAAGTCCTCTAGAAATCTGTTAGAATTCCTTAAAATCTTCAAAATCTTTTCTGAAATCTTCTGAAATTACTTAAAATTACTTAGAAATTCTTTAATCTTTGGAAGTTTTTTATAATTAGGAAGGCCGTTTTATTTAACTCCCGAAAATACTTTCTTTTAAAGCAATCAAGACTAAACATCATTCTAATGCTTATTAATTTACAATATAAAATAGAAGATTTCAACCTTTTTTGATCGAACAATTTTTAATTATAATTAAAAATTGTAAATGAAGTTAAATTGAAAATTTTTAAGTTCTAAATTTAGAAACATTAAAAGATTTCTTTAAACTGAAAAATTTCCAAATTAGAAGTTGAATTATTTTTATTTATACTTGTTTCAAATTATTAATGGTTCAATTATTATTTATGCATTAAAATTCAGCACTTCAACGTGCAAATTAAAAGTTTTCATATTGAAAAATTTGAATGATTCAAAAGGCTTTCTACTTCGAACAATTAAATATCAAAGTGTTTAGTTTTGAATATTTGATTCAAAATTGCTTATTTTCAATGAACAGTCAAATGTTGCTAAATATTAAAACATCTGTATTTCTTCTAAATTTACAACTTTGAAATTCAATGGGTTAAAAATGAAATTGTTAACGTTCAATTTTTAGCACTCGAACTACAGTTCCATTTCAAAAATCATCAATTAATTTATATTCACAGTTGATGGACTTGTAACGTTTTTTTATCCAAAATGTTAATTTTCAAAAGATTTTAATGTTTAATTACTTAGATCTTGAAAAATGCATTTTGAAGCTCTTTTGATACAAATAATCATGAAGTTTCTACAAAGTCAATTTTTATCATGATTCCATCTACAAAATTACAGATAAGATATTTTGAATACTTTTTGAAACTGCGGAAATGTAGCTTTAAAATGAGCTCAAAAACATTAAAACATATCAATTAGTCAGGATATTATTAAAAATGTATGAAAACTTTGAAATTTGTACTATTTTTGCAATATGTACTCAAAAAATAAACAAATTGGCTTCATCTTGGTTTCATTTTATACATAATTTTGAGAGCTTTCAACCCACTAAATAGAAAAAAATGTGTAGCTCTGATAAAATTAAAATTAAGAGGACTTAATTAATCATGAATAAGTGCGCACAATTCTAACCGGCAGTGTATTTCTTGTTCTATTTTTTTGCACTTCTACTTAAATTCTTCCTATAATAATATAATAATTAATTAACTTCAGTACTATTGAATAAAAACGTATGCTTGAATATTTGGAAATATTTGTGCAGACTTTCGTCTTGTAACATTACACTTTACAATTATAGGGTCAAATGGCAATCTCATTTACGTCCGTCTGAAATGACCGGAAGTTGAACTTCGCTCTAAAAGCGTCGAAAATAACGCAAATAAAACTTTACATTTCTGGACTCTGGAGCTTAGGTTGTCGTTCAGTAGAATCGAGTTTATTCCAATATTTTCCTTTAAAGAATGGGATTTGAATGTTTCATTGCCGTTTTCTAAACTGAATATAAATTTTTATACATGTAATAAATTATAAGCAATAATTAATTTAACTTTAGGAATTTTATAATTTAGAATATTCGACTGAAATTTGCAAATTTGATGAATCGATTTCTTGTGTGTAAAAATCATCATAATATAAGCATATAATCAACAATTTTAGCGCGTATCTTGCCTAATGAATAATCTCTTCGAGTTTGAGGAAAAAATTTTTTTTTTCTATAAAAGAATAGGTAATTAGCCCTAATTTTTGAAAAAAAATTTGTCCTAAAATATAATTCTCCTAAAAAGTAATTCAATTATTCCATTTTTGCTTAAAGACTGATAATTTTTTCTTATGAATTCAACTATGTAAATACAAGTTTTTAGAAACGAAAAAAAACGGACTAACATCTTATCCATTTTTCTATCTATTGAGTTGATAATTTATTTACTTTGTTGAAAATTCTTCATCTTTTGTGAAAAATTAATTTTCTTAGTTGAAAATTCAACCGTTTGGTTGAACATTTACGTACTCGCTTAGAAATCGTCTTTCTGGTAGAAAATTCATCATCTTCTGCTAACAAAATCCACTCTCTATTTAAAAATTGATGTATTTTGTTTTAGTTTTTTTTCTTAATTAATTTTCTTAATTTTCTTAATTAATTTTTTCAATTGAAAATTTAACTATTTTGTTATAGGTTCAACTGCTTGGTTATAAATCAAAATTTTTGATGGAAATTCATATTCTTCAAATGAAAATTTAACTGTTTTGTATAAAATTCGTATTTCTGGCTTGAAAATTCAACTATTTTATGCGAAATTAAACTGTTTTGTAGAATATTGTTTTTTTTTTTTAATAAAGAATAATTCTCCTAAATAAAAATTGATCTATTTGATTTTTGGCTAAAAATTGATATCTTTTTAGTTGAAGATTGAACTATTTGATTGAAAATGCAACTTTTGTTCTTGGAAATTCGTCCAGTTTGGTTGCATTCAACTATTTTTGATTGAAAATAAAAATATTTTCTTGGTTAAAATATCGAATATTCCATTTCTTATTGAAAATTGATATTTTTTCTTCGAAAATTTAACTATTTGGTTGAAAGTTGAACTACTTTTTTAATTCACAAGAAACAGTC
>CAKNXH010001851.1:97351-140354 GCA_932178445.1 Andricus quercusramuli | reverse complement strand
CCCCCCCCCCCCCCAACCAGCCATTGAGACAATATTCCGGTATGTTCTGGTTCATTGAAATGGCAGACATATTATTTTGGCCAATCAACTAAGAATTTCAAAAATAGTTTCCAAAGAAAGGTAAAAAAATAGTGGCATTAGCGGACAATTGTGAGAAAATAGTGACTTTCGTGTAATTTTTTTGAAGTAGTATTAAAATCATGTCATTGCGAAAAGAAGTGTTAAATAGTGTCAACAGTGTGGTGAGTCCAAGACATGCTACATTTTCGAAAAATTGAATAATTGTTTTTTATTTGTGAAAGTAACTTTATAAAAGGAGAAGAAATTGCATGATATGTTGTACAATTTTTTAGGAATTTAATTAACGTTTTTAATTTAGGAAGCTTTGTGAAGTGATCACAGGATATTCACAAGTATATTAGGATGTTCCCAGGAAAGGCTTTTCCCTCATAAAATTGACCCCCCATGAATTGTTTCTTCTGGTGTCAAAATGTTCCCTGAATTTTGGAAGAATTTAACCAAATATTTAGGGGTCTTTCAAGCCAATTCTTGTAAAAAATCGCTTATTTTATTATAATTGCCGTTGTTAATAGATTTTTTTACTCTGGAATAGATCCCTTTTGTTTTATTTTTTGGTGAAGTGCATCACCCAGATTTTACAAAGAATTAAAGAAATTGAGTATGTATGACAAAGTAAAGTAATCCGTTTACAGACGAAATAAAATGAAAATAGGAATTATTTTTGCAAAAATGGGCTTGCGATACCTCTATTTTATTTATTTCTGTCAAAAATCTGGATGATCAAGAAAAAGTAAAGACATAGTGGCATTAGCGAACAATTGAGCAAGCCGGTGCAATAACCAGCCCGACGCTCGAAAACGCGTTCAAAATCAAAAAATCAATTTTTTGAAAATGCAGAATTCTAGAGAATAAGGAAATAAAACTTTTTCCTCTTAGAATTTTTTTTTGCCGAAAGTTTATTCTTAATCATAAGAACGAAATATTGAAAAGAAGTTTCTCCCTGATTTAATTAAGTTTTAAAACTTAAATCGTTCTAACTCGGCCAAATATTGCGGAAATGAGTTCATATTTGTAGGACGTATTCAAAATACTCCAGCGATACCTAGGAAATCATAAAAAAAGTTAACAATTGCTTATTGTTTAATAATATTCATTTGCAAAATGGAGTCAATCGATAATTGTGTTTTCTTGGTTTCGCCGGTAAAAAGTATCTAGGTAACTTCGACTTTTAAATAACTTCCAGTGGGTGATTTCTTCAGCAATGTGGAATGAAGTTTTTTTTTAGAGAATTTCATATCTATTCGTTAAAAATTCACGGAGATATACAGATTTGGAAAAAGTACTCGACGTCTGCCCGCGCAGACAGAACTTCGAGAACGCTGCCTGACAGAGCACGGGCAGACGTCGAGTACTTTTTCAAATAAGAAAATCTCAGTAAATTTTGAACGATTCGATATGATATTTTCCAAAAAAATTCATTCAATATTGCTGAACAAAGCACTCCCTGGAAGTTGTTTGAAAGTCGAAGTTTTCTTTCTTTGAGACGATCGGACAATACTTTTACGCGTTTTCGAGCGTCGGGCTGGTTATTGCATCCGGCTGCTCAATTATGATAAAATAGTCCCTTTAGTGTAATTCTTTTGAAATAATAGTAAAATGGTGTCATAGCTCAAAAAAGTGTCAATAGTGTGGTGAGCCCGAGGTCTGCTATTGCTGATATTCTGTGTAAATAAATAATTTTCAATAATGTCAAAATAGTCAATGCAGTAAAAGCCCCTTGAAAAAAATGATTGTCTGGGGTTGCAATAAGTCAGATCTTGAATTCTTGACACTTGAACATGTTCATGAGAGAAAAGCGTGGTCTAAAGTGACTAAACATGCTGTGAACTGGAGGTAGGTACTGCACGAGGAGGTAATGCACGAGCATGCTCGCGCCGTTATAACTATCCTGAATGCTTGTGTTCGAGCTGGGAGAGACAGTGAAAGACTCGCTGGGTCGGTCTTTTGTAAAAGAGAGTCTTTTGTCACAGCCACAAAGCCCGAAGAATCCATCCTTCAAATGTGGAACAGCTGCCATCGAATGGCCCTACCGCTTCTTTTTAGCCCCCATATACTGCATACAAACTGTTCCTACTGTGTATGTAGGCACGTGTTATATACTACATACATGCACATTCTACACTGTACAGCATGCAAAAATACTGTTTCGGTGCAATCTCTTCTTGAATTGTTTCGAACGACCTGTCGCTCTTAGGGCTCAAGCATAATCATCGATGATGATGACTCGAACTTGGGAGTCGTTCTTTTTTCGCACCCTGCACTGAGAAAAATGGATTATACTCGGTATTAAAAAATATGTTACCGGATATAATCTTGGAATATTAATAATGGGACAGCGATCCAGATTATTAGATCTACACTCTATATTAAGAAATAGATATTACAGGATAATATCTTGGATTATTAAACTTTATAATCTGTGAAAATGAAATCTATTATCCAAGATTTTTAAATCTAATATCCATATTGGAATCCTCGTCTATTAGATAACCTCAAATATATATATATATAATAATTTTTGCAAACGTATTTACAACCCTGTACAAAATTTTTATAGACGAGCTCGGAAGTAGAACTGGAAACAAATTTCAATTTTTTAAACACACAATAAGCAGGAAGGTGGCTATCATAAGACTACAAGAACGAAAATAAAGGAGACTAAGTTTCTGTACTTGTACAAGTGGCAGTGATGTGTAATGAAAAGAAATATAAACTTAATTAATAATTTTTTATTCATTTATTATTATTATTCTTTAATTATTAAAATTAATTATTACTTGTTTCAATGCGAAACGGATGCATATGATACGCGCAACGATGCGACATACCACCTGAGACTACACAGATGCCTGGATATTTTAAAATCTGATATATCACAAATTAATGCCTGAAGATTATAAGAATTTGAAATCTAGCGATTATAATTGGTAACATCTTTATATATTAGAAAAATATTATAGATTATACGCGCTAATATACTTTTCTATATGGTGTATTATTCTTTAATTCTATTATCCAGTTCCTATAATCTATTTTTCTCAGCGTGTGTCTTTACTTCACTATTGTACTAAACCCAGACAAAAAAGTATCCGCATTCAACAAAATCGTTTTGTTGACCACATATGGTTGATTCCAGAGAAAATTTTGGTTCAGCTGACCAAATTGGTTTTTTTCAATCAATCAAAGTCTTTGTTGACTTTAGAAAATATTGAATTGATTCAAAAAACTTTTTGGTTGGATCTATCAAAAAATTTAAGATAGAACTTTACTAGAATCATGCAAAAGATTTGGTTGATTCAACCAAAATATTTTGTTGCAAGTATCTTAAAAGCAACAGACGCATGCGCATTCCAATTCAAGATGGCAGTCCACGTGCGGGAGTTCGCAGCGTCGTGAAGAAAACATAAAAATGTTATCCGTTCACATTTCGGTAATCCTTATCAAAATATGTGATCCGGGAAAAGAATCGATTGGGATTAAGTGATTATTTGAAAAATACGCAAGATTGCGTGATTAAGTTTTGACTAAATCAACATAACGGTTTTCTGAATCAAATAAACAAAGGAATCTGCACAATTTATATTGCAAATGGCTAGGGGTGGAACTGTCTCGTCTTTAATATTTAGCAGTTAAATAAACTACTAAATGATTCACATAAGATGACACTGTTCCATGGTAAGCCATATAGAATGGAAATTGTACTCGGTCCTTTTTGGTTAGACGAACCAAAATCTATTCTTAGAGCGGAAAAAAATTCATTCGAAGTACCAAAAATATTCTGTTGGAATCGATCAAAGTATATGCTTTGATCAACCAACAGATATGGGTTAATCAACCAAATTTTACTAACCAATGAATTTTCTTGGGTCAACCAAATATTTTGTTAACCATAAAATAACGATATTCTCGGGTTGATTTAATCAAAATTTTGTTTATTCAATCAAATCTTTTTCTGGCTGTAATTCCGAAAACATTTTTTTTTTTAATTTTCAGACTCTTTTTTTTTTTTAAAATGGAGTCCAAGGTCTATTAAATCTTTTTAATTTTTAAAGTGCGTTCCGATTTAAAATGAATTTTACTGCTTCTACCACCTTACATCTTCTGTTTTTCCTTTATGATTGGAATTTTTAATTTGGGATTTTTTCAAAATTGTTTGTATGAGTAGCAAAATTATTTGGTGAGTAAAAAGTACTTTTCACTCTTTAGGGACTGATAAGTAGAAATTTATTTCCTCTTTCTATGCAGTGAAAAGGTCTGAAATCAAGCAATAATTTTTGTTTTGATTTGTAGGATATGACTCAAACCAAACATTTCTTTATTTTGGATTTTTTTCATATGTTTGAAAAATTATGTCTGTTTTTTAATTTCTTTAGTGAGCTTGGAGGAAATGTTTTATTCGAATTGAAAAAAAATTGTATATTTTTCACAGAATTGAAAATGGCTAAACTGAAAAATTCAGGATTGTATTATTGATGAACAAAGTTTCCGAACATAAACAGATTTTGAATCGTCCCTTCAATGCTCACTACAGAAGTTCGGGAATTGAGATGGAAAAAACTTTTGATTTGAGTTATTACCAAAAATAATAATTTGAAAAAAAATTGGTTTCGGATTTGCACACAAACTTTTTTAAAGACCCAAAATTAAAAATTTCAATCCAAAAGGGGCGACAGAAGGCTTTAAACGATTTGAAAAATAGATTTAGTGTCGTTTTATTAAAAATATTAATACAAGTTTGATACCAATTTTTTTTCTTGAATCTACAGTTTTTTTCAATTTTAATCAATCTGAAGGTTTTTTCGGTATTGTGAACCGCTCCAGGCCGACAGGCCATCTGCTGTCAAAAATATTTACTCATTCAAAGGAATCTTATATGCCAAGCATTTGATTTAAAATAAAGTTGAAACTTTTGAATTTCGCGTCACATTTTGGTAGCAGAACACCAAATTTCAAAAATAATTCAAAAGTTCTAAATATTTCATAAAAAAGCAAAATAAGCGAAAATTGTAACAAACATTGTTTACAATTTTCTCCTTGATTGAACGAAATTTAATGTGATTCTAATTATATTTTCACTCTGTGTGAATAATAAAACTAGATGAATAGAATTAATTCCAAAAAATCTTGCTTTCTATTTACAAAAATTGATGAATTTGTTTTGTGGGTAATTCTGAAATAATCTATTTAGATTATTACATTTTCCAAATAGGAAAATAAAAAATCCAAAAATTTTCAAGGTGATTCTAAAAATGCTAAGATTTAATGCATTTTTTTACAGGAATTTAAATTAAAAGATTTCTTTCAAGAAATTGAGGCAAAAATATTTAGGCTCAATTGAAAAAAATGCTGAAAATATTCATAAGCAAATCCCCTAGAATTGAACGAATTATGAGTTTAGTGTCCTATTCACGAAATTTTTAATCCTAATGTCACCAGAAAATATTGCATGTTACCAAAAATGAAAATGTAAAAATTTAAATTAAAATCCGAAATATTCCGTTATTGAATACTTTCAAATTAAAACAGACTCAAAAACGCTTAAAGACTTATTTCAAATTTTATATTTATACAATTTTCAAGAATGAAAATACTTAATTTGTTAATATTATGTCTTCAAAATTTGCCATTTTTTGGTACGAATGTTAAAAATTTTAATTATCTACTTTTCCAAAAATTATGATTCCTTTCATTTCAAGTTGAGAAATTCGGATATAAACAAATTTTTATGTTTATGATTTTATTATTATAATTCAGATTGAAAGAGACCCAGCATATTTTTATGTGCCGTCTATTGCGAATAAATTATTTTCCACTACATATATTTACCTTAGGTGACTTTCTTAAAACATTTAAATTAGTTATTTGAGTCTGAAGATGAATTGGTATTTACTCAAAGAAAATTGTTCTGCACCAGGAAAATATTTTTCTTTAAAATGAGATGTCTATTCTAATTTTACTAGGACAACATTTTTGATTGCTAGCAAAAAATAGTCTCCTGTATCACTTTTTATTTGCCTCGAGGCATCAGAAAAATTGCCTTATTAAAAAAAATGAATAATTTGCCTTCAGATGAGAACTGATAAAAATAAGTGGTTAACGTACTAGATTTGCAAAATGTGGCGCTCTTATGTATTAATTAGTGGTTTGGTATTATACTGTTCATTGATTCCTTCCTTCCGGATTGGGGTTTCGCATTAATTTTTAATTACAACATGGATGCGTTTTAGAGCCGGGAGGAAGGTATTGTAACGAATAATTGTTCAGAACTGCAGGAATTTTTGCACCATCTCTGAAGCATTTTGGTTCAAATTTATTTCTTGGGATTTTTTAATTATTAATAAAGTTTCTTTATGAATTGTGATTAAAAACATAATTTTTACTTACAAAAAAATCACTATTAAAATTCCTATTTGCAAATTATCTATCGTATTTTTGAACTGCTGATAGGTGGCTTCCTAAACATTATAATTTATTCTCAGTTTTGTATATATATATCTAAATAATTCATGAGTTGATTATACCAAAATCAGAAATAAATGACCTAGTTTATTTACAGATATGACCCAATATCTAATTTTACCCTCGAATCCACCAAGAGATAAAAAAGGAATCTTATCCACTTTCTTATAGTTTGAGTAAATCAGAAGAGTGTCACTTAATTAAATCAGTAAGGAGATTTATGGATTAATCAAATGGATAAATCAATTTTGTAGAGCAAAATAAAAACGATTATATTTTACCGGAATTGCATCAGCCTTCATAATTCGACTGAAGTTTGTGATTAGATAGGGGACCATGTTATATAATTTTTTCCGACTAAATTTTATTCCTAAATTTATATAAGGGTCATTCAAAAATAACGTAAGAAAATTTTGGGGGAGGGGGAGTTTGGTAGAATCAGACTGTTTCTTATGAATTAATAAAGTAGTTCAACTTTCAACCAAGTATACTTGGGTTAATTTTCGACCAAAAAAGATTAATTCTTAATAAAAATTGTAATAGTTGGTATTTTAATGTTAAATATTCAATTTAAATCCAAAAAAGTTGAATTGACCAAAAAATACGAATTTTAAATAAAATAGTTGAATTCTCAACCAAAACAGATTCATTGTCAAACATACAGTTGCATTTTTGAAGGAAGAAGATGAAATTACTACCAGAAGCGATTAATATTAAATTAAAAAAGCCGAATTTTCAAACCAAAAAGGTTTTTCAATCGATAAGAAGAAAAAAGTTTATCCTGAATGTTCAAATTCCTAGACAAAAAGACGAGCTATTTATAAAAAATTTGAATTGCCAACTAAATAGTTGAATTTTGAATAAAAAAGATGAGTTCTCAACAAAAAGTATGATTGATATTTTAATCAAGAAAATTCCTTTATTTAAAAAAAAAAACAGTTGTATTGAACCAAAAACACGAATTTTCAACAAAATAGTTGAATCCTCAATCAAAACAGATTCATTTTCAGCCAAACAATGGCATTTTTAACAAAAAAGATCAAATTTCTACAAAAAAGATGCATTTCAATAAATTACATGCATTTTCAACCAAATAGTTGAATTTTTAAACTGGAAAAAATCAATTTTCAACCAAGAATGGAATAGTTAAATTTTCATCGGAAAAATTAATTTTCAATAAAATAAAATTAATTTTAGACAAAAAAGTTGAATTTTTTAGGCAAAAATATGAATTTTCAACAAGAAAGCTCAAATTGTCTGTTGAAAAAAATGAATTTTTAACAACAAAAAATGGAATTTCAACTATGCAGTTCATTTTTCAAGAAAATAGATACATGGCATTTTTAACAAAAAAATCATTTTTTACCGAAAAAGATCAATTTTCTACCAAATATATCAATTTTTAAACAAACAGTTAAATTGGAATAGTTGAATTTTCAGTTAAAAAAATTAATTTCTGACAGATTAGTTCAATTTTCAACCAAAGAGATGAATTTTCAACTTAAATAAATTAGGTTGCATTTCTAACCAAAGAAATTTATTTTCTACCGAAAAAGACGAATTTTTAACCAAATAGTTAAATTTTCAACCAAAGGAATGATTTATCTCCTAAAATAGATAGATTTTGAACCAGATAGTTGAAAGTTTATTGAAATATAATTTTCTTTGAAGAAAGAAAAAAATTTCAATCATATTGTTGAACTTTCGGTTTTTAGTGATTCGAAGACTTCAAAATATTCAACGTTAGTAATGGTTTTAATCCCCCCCTCTCACAATGTAAGATAACATGAAAAAATCGTTGCCCCCTCCCTCTTCTCAACCAAAAGACTTTACGATATTCATGATTATTATTTAATAAAGCATTTTTGAGTGGGGTTTCCACGTTAGTACCTTTCACTGACTTTTATCAAATTATTCATTCGAATCTGTCGAGTTATTCGTTGAATATGTATGTTGCATATTTGCATGTGTGGATGCAAATTTAGTTGATTGAAAAACAGAACATTCAAATATTGAGTAAAATGTATTAAATCAAATCAATTTCATTGTAGATTATATATTAATATTTCTATGATAGATACGCATAATATTATAATTAAAGAAACAATAACACATTTGAAATGAATTATAAATAATTTATCTCAATATTATGACAGAGCTAATAAAAATTTTCTTTTAATACCTTGATATACAAAGAATTTAAAAATCTAATTAATAAATAATAATTGAAGACGCAAATAAGTTTTTTGCTAAATTCACATCATCCCCCAAGAAGGACATTTATACAATTTTCATATAAACTGACTCTATATTAATAAAGATTCCAATTCGAAAGAGCTCAGGGAACGTTCATTAATTACGTACGGATGATTTTTTTCAATTTTAGACCTCCTCCCCCCTATCGTAAGGATTTGTAAGACTTTTGTAAGAGATCCGTGAAAGCCGATTTTTGAAAAATGTTGATAAAATTTTTTAATTGAAGTATAAACTTTGCAAAAATGAAAATTTTCAAGTTTGCAATGCAAAGGAAAATTACTCGTTGGCTCAACGAAACCATTGCTGACTAAACAAAAAATTCTATTGGTTTAGCAAAATATAACGTTGGTTTAACAAAACTTTTTGTTATGGTAACTAAAATTTGGTGGAACCATGCAAAAAAACTATTGCACAAATAGCGATAAAATTATTTTTTTATACGAATAAAATATTTTCTCATTGTATTAAATCTATTTTCTGCGCTTAGGTTTTTATACGTGTTAAAATGACCCGCGCTTTTTCACGGTCTCATGTTGACCAATCAGAACGTGTCATTGAATGATGCCAGTGCCATCAGTCGTTCGTGGTTCGTGTTGCTCAATGTTGCTTTCGTTCTTTTGGTGGACGCGTAATGGAGTAACCGCGTCAATCGCGCAAATACAAAATAAAGATGCAAGTGAATAATAGTGCTTCTTTATAAGGACCGTCAAACTCATCCTTTTATAATACTTTCAAGATATGTTTTTCGGAAAAGCAGATTGACATAAGTATGGGAGAAGAAGAATGTGTCGACAATTTCATTCTTACACCATCTCATCCAAAAATACTAACTTCCGCCTTTGAAAACAAATTAAAGTGTGTGTTCTTCATTAAAATAAAAGTCATGAGTTCAGCACATTGAAAAAATACCTCATTAATGTAATATTAATGAAAAATTCTCTTTTCGAGTCCATTAGGCATATAATTAATATTACCCAACTGGGGCCAAACTGGATCGCCTGATTGGGCATAGATACAACTCACCTAATTGGTAGTTGGGCAACCTGACTGGAACCCAGTTTGGCCCCATTCGATTTTATCTCGCGGGTTGACAAAATAAATGGAAAATAACTTTTGAAGCATAAAACTACCATTTATTTCCGCGAGTTCACGTTCGATCGTCTATCAGTAAAAAAAGTGTCTTTCGTTCAACCGGTATCGACAGATCTTTTTTTATATCGGGACCATGCCCCAGTTCTGCAAACAGATAGGCTTTAGTAATGACCAGTGATATCGCTTTTTTAGATATCTGTCAGCGACAGTTATCCAGAAGGCCGAAAGTAGGAAACGCGTATATTGGGAGCGAAATCGCTAAAATTTGCCAAAAAGTTCTGAAAGCGTGAAAAAAAAGTCTAACGCAGATTATGTCCTTCTCTCTGTTCGTATCAAGGGGATTCTCTTCGGAAGTTCCCTGGTTTCCGACATATAGAATACGTTTAATGTTCCAAAAGTGACTCTACAATTATTACAATCTCGAGCAGTGGAATCAAGTTTGAAAAGTAGGTTATATTAATGGATCCGGGGCGATTTTGGCAAGGGTCTTTTGATTTATGTAAGTCTCCTAACCATGGAACAGATGAGGTCGCTTAAATTAAAAAGAAAAATAGAAATGTCATTCTTGTAGGGGTAAATACACTTTAAAAAAAAATTATGCACAGGAAAAAGTAGGAATTCAATTTTGTTTCAGGTCATTTTCTTACAAACTCAGTCTGAACTTTAGTTATGTTTGCTCTCTTGATCAATGTAAACACTGAAAAAAATGGAATTGTTTCCAATATTCGTATCTGCTCAATATGAACCAATTATGGTACAATTTTGTTTCAGTAATTTTGACACCGTTTCTTTGTTCAAATTGAAATTCCATGTCCGAAGTTGCAATACAATACTTTAATTACTGAAGAAAAGTCTTGTTTCAAAAGGAAATGTACTTAAATGAAGGAAAACAAGTTTCTTTTATCTAGTACATTTTTTATACAACATATATTTGAAATAGTTGAATTTGCAACTAAAAATATCAGTTTTCAATTAAAAATGGAATAATTAACATTTTAATTAACAAAACCAACTTTCAACAATTAAGAAACTAATTTTTAATGCAATAGTTGAATTTTCAAAACAGAAAAAACGGAAGATAAACTTTACATCGATTTCCAACGAAAGATTCTCTGTAACAAAAATTAACTTTACAGGATAAACTTTACACAAATATCGGTTAAACTTTCTTTTGTTTTTCCATGACAAACACATGTATTTTGAAAGACGCGAAGTTGGCTGAACAAAACTTTATTGCTCTAAAAAATGTCCTGCAACAAATTTTATTCTTAGTTTTTTCTGTGAACAAAAGAGATAAATTTTCAACGAAAATGATTAATCTTGAAGCAGTGAAATTACTTTTTACAAAATAGTTCCTTTTTCAAGCAAGTAGTTGAATTTTCAAAGAGTTGAATTTTCCACTAAAATGATGATTCATTAACCAAAAGAATGAATTTTTGAAAAGCAGTTCAACTTTCAACCAAGTAGTGGAATTCTGAACCAAAAAGTAGTTAAAAGTAAGAATTTTTTCGCAAAGAAAATTAATTTTTTACTAAAAAAGAAGAATTTCTAACAAAATACATGATTTTTTAACCAAAAAGTTGAATCATCAAGTGAACAAGATACATTTTGAACCAAATAAAGAATTTTTAAATTAGCAGTTAATAAATTAATTTGAAGAAGTTATTTTCAAACAGAAAGATGAATTTTCAACTAAAATATTGAATCTTAAAAAAAAAATCTTTTGACAAAGTAGTTGAACTTTAAAACATGTAGTTAAATTTTCAGTCAAAAAAGACGAATCTTTATTCAAAAAGTTTAACTTTCAATCAATTAGATGTATTTTTAAACAAAAAATAGTGGAATTAAAAAAAATATTTCCGCAAAAAAGATTAGTTTTCGAAAAAAAAAACGAATTTTCAATAAAATTGTTGAATTTTCAACTAAAGAGATGAATTTCCAACTAAAATAATGAATCTTCATCCTAAAAATCAATTTTTGACAAACTACTTCATCCTTCAAACAAAAAAATTAATTTTCTACCCAAATGACGAATTTTCATTAAAAAAAAAAATTAATTTGCTACGAAAAAAAATGTTATTAGAAAAGTTTAACTTCTAACCAAGTAGATGAATTTTCAAACAAAAAGTATATAGTTGAATTTAAAAAAAGAGAAGAATCCTTCCGCAAAGAAGATTCATTGTCGAAAAAACGAATTTTCAATAAAATTGTTAAATTTGGAACTAAAGAGATGAATTCCTAACTAAAATGACGAATCTTCAACCAAAAAAATGAATTGAAAAAAAATAGTTCCTCTTTCGGCCAAGAAGGTTCATTTTTTACAAAAAAAGACGATTTTTTATCCAAAAAAATTATCTTGTAACCAAGTCCTTAAATTTAAAAAGAAAAAATAATTTTTCCGCAAAGAAGAATAACTTTCTACCAAGATATATGAATTTTCATTCAAAAAGTTTAACTTTCAACCAAGTAGATCAATTTTCAAACCAAAAGAAATTCAATTTAAAAAGGAAATGAATTTTTCTACAAAAAATATTAAATTCCGAAAAAACTAATTTTTTATAAAATCTTAAAATTTTCAAACAAAGAGATGAATTTTCAACTAAAATCATGATTCATTAACCAAAAGAATGGATGTTTAACAAAGCAGCTCAACTTTCAACCAAGTAGTTGCATTTTTTCAGAGCATTTAAATTAAAAAAAAAAGAATTTTTTCGCAATGGGGATACATTTGTTAATAAACAAGACGGATTATTAACAAAATACATG
Organism: Andricus quercusramuli; assembly: GCA_932178445.1. Lineage (NCBI taxonomy): Eukaryota > Metazoa > Arthropoda > Insecta > Hymenoptera > Cynipidae > Andricus > Andricus quercusramuli. The sequence goes on along the minus strand of CAKNXH010001851.1, from coordinate 127,700 downwards.
AATTTCAAAGCAAAAAGTTAAATTATCAATTGAAAAGAACACTTTTCAAAAAAATATTTTCAACAAAATAGTTGAATTTTCAACTAAAATGAGTAATCTTCAAACTAAAACAATAATTTCTTAACACTGAGATTCTACTTTCAACCAAGTAGTTGAATTTTCAAACAAAAAAAGAAAATAATTTTTAACCAAATAGTTGAATTTGCAACTATAGAAGATCAATTTTTCACTAAAAATGTAATAGTTAAAATTTCAATTAAGAAAATTAATATTAACCATTAAAAGCGAATTTTCAATAAAATATTTCAATATTTAACCAAAGAGATGAATTTTCAACTAACATGATGAATCTTTGACGAAAAATGAATATTTAACTAAGTAGTTTAACTTTTAATCAAACAGTACAATTTTCAATAAAAAACATAAATTCTCGACGAGAAATGTAATAGTTGATGTTTCAACCAAAAATTATTTTAATTTAAAATAAAAAATAGTTGAATTTAACAAAAACTATTAATTTTGAACAGACAAAATTGATTTTCTACGAATAAAGATGAATTGATCCAATTAGTAACGTCCACTGACCGAATCAGTAATTTTGAATGATCTAAACTGTATAAATCTATTGTTGAAATCAGTCATTTTAAATGTTTTAACCAGTCATTTAGGGTGAATTTCAATAAACATATTAAAATGTAGCAATTTAATAAAGAATTTAAATTTAGAAAATAATTTGGTTCTTTCATTATAGCAGAAAAATCAGTCACTTTTATTCACTGAAATGCAGTCATTTCAAGTGAATATTTGATTCAGCCAGCAATATGAAATATGAATTACAAAATTTGCAAAAGACAAAGATATATGAAAATATACAGTATTACTGATGAGCCTTATACTGATGAGTCCAGTGAGGTTTCATATGATTGAAAAAAATCAATGAAAAAAAAAATACAGACCCTAGTGCCAATTAAAAAATATTTTTGACAAAGGCATTCTTAATGTTGAGCATATGAATGGAAGTTCGTCGCTCAGCGCCAGGCTTCAGAGGAAATGGCAAATTAACCGTTGGATGGTACCTCTCATAGAAACCACCTATTATCGCAGGATTATTGTATTGTACTTGAGAAGCTGTGAGATATGCTCAGTGCATACTCAAATGAAAGTGTTCTAGAAATTCTACTGGAATAAGCCTATCCCATGAATTAAGGGAATTATGGGAGGTTTAAACTTTTAATTGAGTTATTAGTATATAATTGATTCATTCATACCCTTATAATATATTCTTAGTATAATTTTAATATAATACCATTTCGCTGAAAAATACTGAAAAAAATTATTCGTTATCAGACAATACCAAAGTGAATGAATCAAGGAGAAGCGTTGATTTCAAAAAATGATTTAATTTGGGACAGTCGCCCCCCTTATCAATATTTGAGAAACCAAATTAAAAATTTGAAAATTTGAATATCAGATACGTAAGTACTTCAGGCCTTTAAATTTTTTAAATAAATTTGAGCCCCTTATTATCAGACCTTGATTTAAGTTTTTTTCTCCTGAAATTTCATACCACGTATCCCCCTTTTTTGGGGTCTGTGAGTTTTGCCCCCCCCCCAATCTTATATATAAGGTAATTTTCATCCACTAAATTTTTTTCGTGAATTTATTCAGGGATCATCCACAAGTAACGTAAGAAGATTGCAAGGGGGAGGGTGGAATCTGGCTTTCTTATGAATTAAAAAAGAAGTTCAATATCCAAACAAGTAGTTGCGAATTTTCAAGCAAAAGAGTTGAATTTTCAATTAAGTAATTCGATTGTTAAACAATAAGAATTTTTACCAAAAAAGAAATTTTCAACAAAATACATAAATTTTTAACCAATTAGTTGAATTTTTGACAAAAAAATATGTTTTTTCAAACAAAAAAGTTAATTTTCTACCAAAACGTTGCATTTTCAACTAAAATTATGAATTTTTTACCAAAAAAATAAATTTGTAATAAAGTAGTTCGATTTTCAACTAAGGAGTTGATTTTTTTACTAAAATTATGAATCTTCAAACAAACCAATGAATTTTCAAGAAACTAGTTCAATTTTCAACCAAGAAGTTGAATTTGCAACATGAAAAGATTAATTTTCAATAAAAAATATAATAGTTGCTATTTCAACAAACTATATTTTAATTTCAAATAAACGAAGTGTCTCGTCGTCCCGAAATTCGGAATTACTAGCCCAAATTTTTTCATAAGCTTGGCTGGCCGTCCAGAATTTTCCGGATGACTAATAGTCCATCTCCTTTTTCAAATTCCCCAGTTTTTCGTAACGATTAGATACAGCCTTGAATATAACACAATTGAATTTAACCAGAAAAAATGAATTTTCAACAAAATACTCGAATCTTCAACTAAGAAGAAATTTTTATCCAATAAAGAAAAAAACAATTATCCAAAATGTAGAATTTTAATTCAAAAGATTAATTTTCTAACAAAAGGCGAATTTTTATGAAACTAAATAAATTTTGAACCATACAGTTACATTTCTGAAACTAAAAAAATCATTTTTCAACAAAAAAACCGTAGTTAAATTTTTAACTGAGAAAATTAATCTTCAATAAAAAAAAAAATATCTTCTAGAAAACAGTTGAATTTTCTACCACAAAGTTGATCTTTCTACTATAAAGTTGAATTTTGAGCCTAATTATTATGGAATTTACAAGAAAAAAATATCAAATTTCAACCAAAAAGTTAATTTTTAACTAAATAGTTACAATTTAAGTTTAAAAAAATTAATTCTTACTCCCAAAAAGGGAAGTTTCAACAAATTGGTTCAATTTTCAACCAAAGAGATAACATTTCTACTGAAATAATGAAGCTTCAAATAAAAAAATGAATGTTTAAACAATTCGTTCAACTTTCAATCAAGAAGTTAAATTTATAATCTGAAAATATGAAAAAAGACGAATTTTCAATAAAATAGTTGAATCCTCAAACCAAACATATTAATTTTCAACTAAACAACATTTCAATTTTCAATTAAAAAAAGTGAATTTTTCACAAAACAGTAGAATTTTCAGGAAAAAAAAATGAATTTTCAACTAGATAGTTGATTTTTTTCCAAACTGTTGAATTTTTAAGGCTCAAAGACGAATTTCCTACAAAACAGTTGAATTTCAACCCAGAAATATGGATTTTTAACAAAAAAGGTTAATTTTCAACCAAACGGTTGAATTTTCACCTAAAATGATGAATTTTCAACTAAAATTAAGAATTTTCAACAAAAAAATCAATTTTCAATTAAGTAGTTATTAAGTAGGAATTGAACTTATTAAGTAGGAATTGAATTTTGAACCAAAAAGATGAATTTTCAACAAAAATAGTATTTCACATAAAGTCAATTACTTTTGGTTTAAAATTCATTCAACTACGATAGTCGAATAAAACTTTAACTGATGTCACTGGAAATGGTTTCTAATTGAGAAAACATTTTTTTTTGTATCTCAAGAAATAACTCCTTAAAGAATCCAGCATGTTTTATCAAAATTAAAGAAATATATATATGCAATTAAGGAAAAGCAGATAGCCTTTCTGGAACTTATGTACAGAATTCATCAGAATTATTCTCATCTGAAATTCTAATTCATAAATTTCGAAACTCATAATGTAACTAATATTAGTAAATTCTGTAATACCTAACATTTTCATAAAGTTCTGTGATGCTTTAGAATGCATGAGGAAGTTTGAGATTATTTTGGTTGTTGGTAAATTATTCTACAACACACCAGTTTCTCTAGAATGTCATGCATACTCATTTTTATAACAACTTTGATATACATTTACAGCAAGGATCCAAACAATATTATGAGAAATTTTTGGATATTTGAAAATTGAAAATAATTTTGGAAAATTATGTGGAAATTTCCAAAAATAATTGGCAAATCTTAGATCATGCCATTACATTTTCGTTCACATTCCTGATTAATAGAAAATAAACACTTTTTATTTGTATGTCGACTCTGCCCCCCGTAGAATAAGAAATAAGGAGATTTTTCACGAAAACAGGGAAATAAATTTTCTTAATTGATTTAATGAAACATTTTAAATAAAATAGTTGTATTTTCCACCAAAAGGATGAATTTTGCACTAAAATGATGATTTTTTAACAAAAAAATTAATTGTTAACAAAGTAGTGCAACTTTCGACTAAATAGTTAAATATCCAACAAACAAAAATTTAATTTCAAATCAAAATTTGGTTATAAAATAACATTGTTTTGTTTAAACTTTCACTGTGTTGTATAGAAATTTCGTATTTTGTCTTAAAAATTCAACAATTTGGTTGACATTTTCTTTACTTTCTTGAACAAAAAATCTTGTTTGTTTTAAAATTCATCTTTTTTTGTAAAATATCTAACTATTTTGTTTGAAAATTCGTTTCTTCTGTTAACAGTTACATTTTTTTACTGAAAAGTTATATTATATAATTTGAAAATTGCTAATGTATCACGTTTGTTGAAAAATTTTTCTTTCTTGGTAGACAGTTAATCTCTTTGGTAGAAAATTCATTTATTTCGTTCAAAAATCCAACTATTTGGTTACAAATTAACATTTTTGTAAAAATTTCTAATTTCAGGTAGAAAATTCATCTGTTTTGCATGAAATTCGTCGTTATAGTCTGAAAATTCAACAATCTCGTTGAAATATTTATTGCTTCTTAACTGAAAAATCGAATTTGGTAAAATTATTAAATTAAGTTTCATCTTTATCCGTTCAAAATGCAACTGTTTGGTACTCTATGCATTTGAACTAATAACAATTTTCTAGTAACATCAATCAGTGACTGAATTTTAGCTATGAATCAGTTATTTTTAAATGATAAATCAGCAAAACTTACTAATTTATTAGTCATTGATTGAAATTGGTAAAAAAGGTTAACTGACTCAAATCTACAAATGTGAAAATTAGTTTTGGTTGAGGGTTCAACTATTTTGTTGAGAATTCGTCTTTTTTGGTTGAATTACACCTTTTTTAATTTAAAATAAATGGAAATTCTAAATAATAAACATCAACTATTATACTTTTCTTTGAGAATAAATCTTTTGTGGTTGAAAATTCAAGTATTTGATTGAAAGTTAAACTACTTTGTTGAAAATTCATTTTTTGGTTTGAAGATTCATAATTTTAGTTCAGATTTCATATATTTGTTCGAAAATGTAACTATTTTGTTGGAAGTTTGTGTTTTTTGACATAAAATCAATCTTCTGGGTTGAAAATTCATCTTTTTTGTTGAGGATTAAAGAATTGTGTAGAAAATTCGTTTTTTAAAATTATAGCATTTTTGATTTAAAATAAAATCATTTTTTGGTTCAAATTAGAATCATTTTCTATTGAAATAGCAATTATTACATTTTTTCTTGAGAATTCATCTCTTTTGGTTGAAGATTCAACTACTTGGTTAAAAGCTCAACTAGTTGATCAAAAATTTATTTTCATTGGTTGAAGATTCATCATTTAAGTTGAAAATTCATCAACTCAGTCGAAAATATAACTCTTTTATTGAAATATTTACCATCTTGTTGAAAATTTCTCTTTTTTGTTAGAAGATTAATTTTTTTTCATGAGAATTGATTCTTTCGGCTGAAAATTCAACAAATTGGTTAAAAGCTCAACTACTTAATCAAAAATCCATTTTTTTGGTTGAAGATTCATAATTTTAGTGGAAAATTCATCAATTTGGTCGAAAATGTAACAGATTCATTAGAAATTGTACTATTTTGTTAAAAATTCCTCTTTTTTGGTACAAAATTAATCTTCTTGAATGAGAATTGATATTTTCGGTTAAAAATTCGACTACTCAGTTAAAATCTCAACTACTTAATCAAAAATCAATTTTTTTGGTCGAAGATTCATAATTTCAGTTGAAAATTCATCAATTTGGTCGAAAATTTAACTATTTTATAAAATTCACCATTTTGTTAAAGATTTATCTTTTTTGTTAGAAGATTAATTTTGTTTTTCTTGAGAATTGATCCTTTTGGTTGATAATTCAACTACTTAGTTAAAAGCTCAACTACTTAATCAAAAATTCATTTTTTGGTTGAAGAATCATAATTTTATTTGAAAATTCATCAATTTGGTCGAAAATGTAACTGATTCATTAAAAATTTTACTATTTTGTTGAAAATTTTCCTTTTTTGGTAGAAAATCATTCATCTGATTAAGAATTTCTATTTTCGTTTGAAAATTCTACTACTTAGTTAGAGACTCAACTATTTAATCAAAAATCAATTTTTTTGGTTGAAGATTTATAATTTTAGTTGAAAATTCATCAATTTGGTCGAAAATGTAACTGTTTTATTTGAAAAATTACTATTTTGTTGAAATTACAATATTTTTACCCGTAATGTTATGAATTTGAAGAAGATTTTCCCACTATTTACGGTTCTATATTTTTCTGTTAATTTTATTTTTTCTTTCAGGTGCGCCTAGGTACCCCTGTCTCGCCTACTTGAAATTCATCCGTGCAATTGCAGTTTACCATTTTACCTCAATCTATTGCACATTTGTGGAAATTTACGTGCGTCCTGCAGTTGACACGACGCGTGTCGCCCACATATGTACACACATATATACACACACACAAACACCTAAACGAGATAATTATCGTTCTAACACGTAAGCATGAAGCACATAAATGTGCACTGTCAACGCATGGCTAAAGCATAATCTCTAAACGCTGGCTTCCTCATTAAAATGCCAAACATTCACGCCTGCTCGACCAACTTCCTAACCTTCCTAATTTGGCATTTCCGTGACTTACTACAATACGCGTCTTCGTTTAAAACCCTCTTGTCTATGTCTAGTCTACACTCGCTCGTACTGCTTGATCGGCCCATGTAGAAAGTAAAATCAGGATTTGGAAGGGCCCTGGCTAGTTTTCCTATTTTGATCAGGCAACAATAGAGCACTAGTCGGGTGCTGATCGGGAAAACTAGCGAGGACCAGGCTAGTTCTGTGGCGCTGTTTTAGCCGGGCTCTATCTAGAACTTCTAACGAGGTCCTAACTAATTTGCAGTGATTTTCGACTCAGCCTTTCCTCTCCTATTTTTAAATATGAAATACAAATGATAAAATTTTATAAAACTGTCATTGGTACAATTACTAATGAGAAAAACTATTTGATACTAGGATGATAATAGTTTTGATTAAAATCTTCAGAAATTTTGTTTATAAACTTTTTTTTTAACCTGTTTTGGGATTATTTATTTGGTGAATATTTATTAATTGAATTGAAAATTAATCTCTTTGGTTGACAATTGAACTATTCGGCTAAGAAGACGTTTTGTTTTTAGTGAAGATTTAATTATGTTTACTAAAAATGCAATTTTTTCATTTAGTTGTGAACAATTAATCTTCTATGTTGAAAATTAATCGTTTTTGGTCAAAAATGCAACTGCTTGGTTACAAATTATTCTTTTTTGGCTGACGATTCAACTATTTTATTGAAACTTCGCCTTTTTATATTGAATTCAACTGTTTTTTATTTAGAATAAAAATCTTATTTGGTTGAAATATCAACTGTTATATTTTTCGTGCAGAATAAATCTTTTTTATTGAAAATTGAAATATTTAGTTGAAAGTTGAACTTCCTTGTTAAAATTTTTTTCATTTTTTTTAAAGATTAATTCTTTCAGTAGAAAATTCAACTGCATTGTTGAAAATTAAATCATTTTGTTAAAAGTTCAACTATTCTATTGAAAATAGAATCATTATTTTTGTTTAAAAATTCGACCATTTGGTTGAAAATTTATATTTTTTTAATAAATAAAACACTTTTTTTTATATAAAATAAAAGTCTTCTACTGTTGAAATATTAAAGATTACATGTTTCGAAAATTCTACTATTCGATCGATAATTAAATTTTGTGTTAAAAATTCATATTTTTCGTTTGAAAATTAAACTGTCTTGTAGAAAATTCATCTTTTTGGCTTGAAAATTCAAAATTTGGTTTGAAGTTGAACTACTTTGTAGAAAATTCATTTTTTGGTTGAAGATTTATCAGGTTAGATGAAAATTCTACTATTTGGTCGTAAATTCACTTTTATGCTGAAAATTCATTTTTCAAGGTAGAAAATTCAGCTGTTTTATCGAAAATTCGACTTCTTGGTTTGGAAAATTAAAAAATTGGCAGAAAATTATACTATCTGCTTCAAAATTTTGTTTGTTGGTGAAAATTCATATTTTATGGTTGAAAATTATACTGCTTTGTTATAAAACCAAACTATTAGGTTAAAAATTAAATTATTCATTAGAAATTTCAGCTATTCTGTTGATAATTCGTATTTTTGTTAAAAAATTTGTTTCATTATCTAAAAATGTAGCTATTCCATTTCTGGTAGAAAATTTTTCCTTATGATTTGAAAATTCAACTATTTGGAAGGAAATTCATGTATTTTGTTGAAAATTGATTTATTTAGTTCGAATTTTTATGTTTTTTGATAAAAAATAAACTTTTCTCTTGAAAATTCTTTTTTTCGGGTTTCAAAGTCAACTGTTTTCCAAAAAAATTTTAATTTAGCTTAAAAACTGAACTATTTGTTAAAATATAGTGTACTAGTATAGAAAATTGATCTTGTTTGTTAAAAATTCATCAGTTTAGTTAGGCGTTCAACTATTTTCTTCTAAATTCATCTTTTTTAGTTGAATTCAACTCGTGAAAAATTAATTTTTTTCGTTAAAAGTTAGGTTCATAAGCTTAAAATTTAACGATTCCATTTTTGGTTGAAAATTTAGGTTTTGTAGTTAAAAATTCAACTATTTCTTTAAAAATTCATATTTATTTACTGAAAATGATCTTTCTTTTTGAAAAATTTTTTTTTTCGGTTCAAAAGTCAACTGTTTTCTAAAAAATTCGAGTTTTCAGCTTCCAAGCTGAACTATTTTGTTAAAAATTGGTCTATTTGGGTAGAAAATTGATCGTCTTTATTGGAAATTCATCTATTTGGTTAATGATTTAACTGTTTTGTTCGTCTTTTGTCGATGACTTCAACTGGTTGATAATTCGTTTTTATTGTTGGCAATACGTTTCTTTGACTGCAAATTTAAATGTTCAATTTTTGGTTAAAACTGATCTTTTTACTTGAAAATTCAATTATTTGGTTGAAAATTCGTCCTTTCGTAGAAAATCAATCTTCTTGGTTGGAAATTTATATTTAAAGTTTAGAAATTCAGCTAATTGGTAAAAAATTCAACTTTTCTTTGGAAGTTTAATTTATTGTTTTGTTCAAAATTCAACCATTTTGTTCAGACCATCTCTTTTGGTCGAATATTCAACTGTTATTTTGCAATTTCGTTCATTTGCATCAAAAAATAATCTTTTACGTTAGAAGTAATATTTCTTCGTTAAAAATTCATCTCTCTTGGCTGAAATTGAAATTTTTTTTGAAAATTTAACGATTTGGTTGAAAATGAAAATTCAACTACTACATTTTTGTCCACTTCAAAATGTCACGTAATATGTGGACGCCCCCATTCTACAGATGGCTTGAGGCAAGGACTTGACTTGATGGTTAAATACATGATTGTGTTGAGCCAGTTAGACCAAATTATATCTGTTGGGTAATCAAATTTACAGAAATGCGTTGGTCATTCAACACGCAACGATCTTCATTTTCGTAACTGTCGAGTGAGGTTTATTGCAAACTATAATTTTAAGGACAATTATTTCAAAACATTATATTCATTAGTGGCTTCTACTAGTATTTGAATTTTCAACTTGTGAATTAAGAAATTTCAACCTAAACTGGAATAGCTATATCTTTAGATAAAAGAAATTAATTTTAAACCAGAAAAAATGAATTTCCAACAGAATAGTTGAATAAAAATTAATTTTCAACAGAATAGTCGAATTTTCAAATAAATAGTTTAATTTTCTAACAAAGTAGTTTCATTCTCAACCAAAAATATGAATTTTGAAAAAAGTACTTCTACCAGTATTCTAACTGGTAGAAGCCACTAATGGATATTTATTAATAACTTGATAAGTTTGAAGATCACTTTTATATTTCAGACTTCAAACTTTTTCCTCTAAACCCCTCTTTTCCTCTTGTGCAAAGAATTATTCTTTTTTCTCCTGTTCTCCAAAAAATTCTCCTTTTTCTCGTTTTTACGTTCAAATGCAAACTGAACTGTTAGAAAATTGGTTAAAAATTCCACTATTTGGTTGAAAATTAAATTATTTTGTCGAAAATTTAACTATTTTCTTGAGAAATCATCTATTTTGGTGAAGAATTCAACTACTTAGTTGAAATTTCAACTACATCCTCAAAAATTCAATTTGCTGGTTGAAGATTATTCTTTTTGGTTGAAAATTTAAATATTTTATTGCAAATTCGTTTCATTTTTTGTTGAGAATGAATTTCTTCAACTGCAAATTTAACTATTCCATTTATCGTTGAAACTTGACATTTATAATTGATAATTGCTCTTTTTTTGTTGTTAAAAATTCAACTATTTAGTTTGATATTAATTCATTTTGTTTAAAATTTGTCCTTTCATGTAGAAAATTAATCTACTTGGTTGAAAATTCTTCCTTTTTGGTTGAAAATTATTCTGTTTTTGTTGAGGATTCAACTATTTTGTAATTTTTTGTATAACGTTAGTTGAAAATTCATCAATTTGGTCGAAAATGTTTCATTAAAAATTTTACTATTTTGCTGGTTAAAAATTGATCTATTTTGTTAAAATTACAATATTTTTACCTGAAATGTTAAGAGTTTAAAGCGTTCCTAACAAAAAGTTTCTGAAACTTTGATCTGATGAACCGTTTAATTGTTTCATGAAATTGTTTTGTAGAAAATTCGTCTTTTTGACTTGAAACTTGAACAGTTTGGTAGAAATTTAAACTATTTATTCGAAGATTTACCTATTTGGTTGAAAATTTAATTATTTGGTTGAAAATTAACTTTCATTTCAAAAATCATATACATGTTTTTGAAAATTCTTTTTTTGTTGTTAAAAATTAATTTTGTGAACTGAAAATTGGATGATCCCATTTTTGGTTAAAAAATCATCTTTTTTAATAAAAATTCATATTTTTTTCTTTAAAATTAACTATCTTGAAATTCATCTATTTGAGAAATTCCACTCCTATTCCAGTTGAAAATTGATCACGCATTATGTATTTAGTATGATTTTCTGAACAATTTATTTTTTTTTTAATTTATAATACCAAGTAATACCAGGGAAAGCTAAGCCGTCACTATTCCCATTAGATTATTTCCTGCACATGTAGCGCCATCTATTTTTTCACACGAGAATTATTAAACTGATCCATCCCCCAAAACAAGAAAATAATTGTTCGTCTAGAAATTTTTTCATTATTTCTTAATATTTTTGTTTTTATTATTTTTCATTATTTTTATTTTGAATGTGAATTTTATTTTTTATTAAAAAACACTGATACAATCAGATTTTTTTTCAGATTGCAAATCATATTATTTTAAACCAAAATCATTAAATTTAAATCTAATAGTTTTTATTTCAAAATACCAATTTTAGCTAGAACACATTAAAATAACCTTAAGTTGATGGAAATTTGTAAATGTTCTCTGAAATCTGATAATTTTTTATTAAAAACACTTCAAAATTTTTCGGACTCTCCGAAGATTCCCTGAAATCCCGTAAAATCGTTTGAGATCTTCAGGAATTCCTTGCAATTTTTCAAGTCCCATGAAATCTCTTAAAGTCAGCTGAAATCCCGTAAAATATTCAGAAATCTTCACAAATTCTTGAAATCTTTTAAAATCCTTGGGATTTTTTCACAATCTCTTAAAATTCTTTGAAATTCTTTGAAATCTTTGAGAATTTCTCAAAATCATTGCAATCACTCAAAATCTCTTAATCTTCCTTGAAATTGGTAAAATCCTTAAAAATCCTTGATAATTTTTCACAGCCTTTCGAAATCCTTGATAACCTTTTGAAATCTTTGCAAATCCCTTAAAACCCACTGAATACCCATAAAATCTCCTAACATCAATTGAAATTTTGTGAAGAGTATTACATTTTTTTATAATTCTTCGTGATCTCGTGAAATCCTTTAAAATGTTTGAAAATCTCATGAAATTTCTTGAAATTGAATGTATTGAATCCTATTAAAATCTTTTAAAATTCTGTAAAATCCTTTGAAATTGTTGAGCATAAAAAATATGTTATCCAACTTAAAATTTCTGCTTCACTTATTTTTCATTTTAATTATTATAACTTTGCCTCATTTTCCGTAGAATTTAATCACTCGTTTCCGTTTACTAGTGCGAAAATAGGTTGATTACTTCCTTTCATTGAAGGATAAAAAAATGAAGAATAAAAAAATGATGAAATAATTATATCTTTTATGAAGGGTATTTGGTAATTATTCTATTGTCCATTTTTTGTATGTAAAGCTGCATTATTGTCCAGGATTCGAGTAACAAACATTGAAACTATACATAGTTTTTAGCAGACATAACAGAAAGTAGTTGTATAACATAAAATTTTATCAAATATATATTTTTTGTTAATCCTAGACATAAAACATTAATTTCCAATAATAAACTATTTGTAGAGTTGTATACTAGGAATAGTATAATAATTTAATTGTTATAATTAAAACCGCGATTATTTTTAGTCAACTGAAATGAAATTATGATATCAATCATGTATAACTACCACGGTGCAATTATTTGATTTTTACTAATTCCATTCGAAATTTTTTTATATTTATTAAAATTAGTGATAGATTAAAAAGAAAATATCGATAATTTAAAAAAAAGAGACAAGTATTAACTTTAAATTTTGAAAAAAAATGTACATTATTTGAATGTAACGATTATAAGTTTCGAGGGAATTTTTATCATCTTTGAAAAGTAGTTAGTTCTCTCACTTCATAAAATGAACAAATCAATGTATTGATCTTATTTCAACTACTTAAAAATTAAGTTTCTCATTAACTTTTTAATAAAACTAGCATCATCATGTAGTTTTTTGATTTGAGGGAAAAGTAATTTTTAATACAAAATGCACATTTCGAATTACTATTTCTTTTTTAGGTTTATTTTTTTGTTTGTTTTCAAAGTATTATGAATATAATTTTCCTAAAATTCTTGGGAGGATTCAAAAAGATGAAAAAAAACCTCTTTGGTCTGTGAAAATTATTATCGAATGTTTTTGAGTTGAAACTTTCTAGTTTTTAAAAATCTATCAAACTTGAGATGATTTCATTCCGAATATGCTTAAATATTTCATTTTCATCATTTCATATAAACATTATAACAAAATGTTTTTAAAAGCCAAGCCAACGTCATAAATCTATGAGAATTTTCGAAAATTGACCCTTCTATATGGTTAAGGAAATATGCAATTCATTGCTTTTTATGATTGCAATTGAAAAAAAAGTATTTGAATCAACTTTGACAACTTGGATTCTATGTTATGTTCCTCAAACGGGAAACATTAAATTTTGAATTTCAAACTACCTATGTCGCATTGATTATTATAATTGAATTATCAAATATATCATTAGAGTATCGTTACATTTCTCATAAACATTATGCTGTCAGATTTTTCATTTAAACTGCAAAATGGCGCCATGGAATTGTTAATGATTGGATTTACGAAAGAACTGTCTTAAAAATTAATTAATAGGTTATAATTTTCCGATGAGTCTACTTGTGAAATGAGTTTGTTCCGTTTGTTTATAAAACATAAGAGAGTCACCATTGAAACCAAGAAAGAAACCAAGTGTCCTGAAGTTTGCATAATCTTTCTTAAAAAAAAAACGAAATAGAGTCCGACCAATCATAAACACGGGTTTCCCGATAACGATAGTTTCAAGCTAGTTTCGAGATATCAACCGGAAATGGCTCCATGCACTTTTAATAATTGGATTCGGTAGATAGGAAATTTGATTGTCTTCAAACAAATCTTTTATAAAAGTATAGAGTTCAACAATAAATTTTTCTATTTTATGGTAATAATAATGATTGAGGAGAATTAAGTTCGATATCTGCGACTATAAATTAGAGTGAAGGAGGTTTGGCTCGAGCTCGGTAGGTTACGAAGCAATTTGAGGAACCAGCATTCATGCAGGACAGCTGATTAATTCCAGGGGATTCACGCGGTAAAATTAGAGTAACCTTGATGTATGTGAGACGATTTTTTTCCGATTGTTTACAAAAAATAAGAAAGTCACCATGATAACCAAAAAAGAAACCAAGATTCCTGAAGTTTGCAATCTTTCTTCAAAAAGAAAAAAAAAACGGAATAACACATCCAGTCAATCATACACACGGGTTTCCCGACAACAGTAGTTTCGGGATAATTTCGAGATATTTTTCTAAAATGGCGCCATGAACTTTTCAATAAATGGATTGGATGGATAGAGAATGTAATTGTCTTATAACAAATCCTTGAAGAAAGTAGAGGGTTTTAAATGAAAGGAAATTGAACAAATGTCTTAGCAATGACATGTAGAATCAATCAATTTTTCTTTTCTATGGTAATAAAAATGATTGAGGAGTATTGAGTTCGACATCTGCGACTATAAATTATTGCGAAATAGGAAGAGGGGGTTGCATTTTTTCAGTTTCTTCGCAGAACCTAATAAAGTAAATAAACAACCAAGAAGGAAATCAAGAACCTTGAAGAAGCCAATCTTTCTTTTTAAAAAACAAACAATTGAATACACCTCCAATTAATCATAAACGCAGGTTTCCTGACAACAGTAGTTTCGAGATGATTTCGAGATATTGATAAAAAATGGCGCTATACACTTTTTGAGAATTGGATTGGATGGATAGGGAATGTAATTGTCTTATAACAAATCCTTGAAGAAAGTAGAGGGTTTTAAATGAAAGGAAATTGAAAAAATGTTTTAGCAATGACGTATAGAATCAATCAATTTTTCTTTTCTATGGTAATAAAAATGATTGAGGAGCATTGAGTTCGATATCTGCGACTATAAATTATTGCGAAATAGGAAGAGGGGGTTGGATTTGTTCAGTTTCTTTGCAGAACCTAAGAAAGTCACTATAGCAACCAAGAAAGAAGCCAAGAGCCTTGAAGATTGCAGTCTTTCTTAAAAAAGAAAAAACAACTGAATACACCTCCAATCAATCATGAACACGGGTTTCTCGAAAGAATAGTTTCGAGATAACTTGGAGATATTGTGCGAAAATGGCGCTATAAACTTTCCGATAATTGGATTGCATGGGTAGGAAATGTAATTGTCTTCTAACAAATCCTTTAGGAAGGTTCTAAATTACAGGAAATTGAACATATGTTTTAGCAATGACATGTAGAATCAATTAATTTTTCTTCTCTATGGCAATAAAAATGATTGAGGAGAATTGAATTCGATATCTGCGACTATAAATTAGTGTGAAATAGGAAAAGGAGGGCGAGTTTTTTCATTTTGCTCACAAAACCTAAGAAGGTCACTATGACATCCAAGAAAGAATTCAAGAGTCTTGAAGTCTTGAATAGAATGACACCTCCAGCTAATCATAAACACGGGTATCTTGCCAACAATAGTTTCGAGATATTAATCGAAAATGGCGCCGTACAATTTTAATAATTGGATTGGATGGATAGGAAATGTCGTAACAAATCCTTTAAAAAAGTAGAGGGTTTTAAGCGACAGGAAGTTAGAAAAATGTCTTAGCATATGACATGTAGAATGAATACATTTTTTTTCTTTAATGGTAATAAAAATAAATAATGCAGGAGAATTGAGTTCGACATCTGTGACAATAAATTAGTGCGAAATAGGAAGAGGTTTGGCTCGCATTCGGTAGGCTA
Organism: Andricus quercusramuli; assembly: GCA_932178445.1. Classification (NCBI taxonomy): domain Eukaryota; kingdom Metazoa; phylum Arthropoda; class Insecta; order Hymenoptera; family Cynipidae; genus Andricus; species Andricus quercusramuli. The sequence continues at coordinate 111,875 of CAKNXH010001851.1, read as the reverse complement.
CGAAGCAATTTCGAGACCCACTATTATTAATTCGAGAGGATTCACGCGGTAACAATTGCAGTAACATCGATGAATGTGAGACAAATTTTTTCAGTTTGTTTACGAACCTTGAGAAAGTCATTATAACAACCAAGAAAGGAATCAAGAGTTTTGAAGTTTGCAATTTTCCTTTTAAAACAAAAATGAAGTAGAATGACACCTCCAACTAATCATAAAAGCGTGGTCCCGACAATAATAGTTTCGAGATATTAATCGAAAATGGCGCCATGCACTCTCTTAATCTTCTAAATTAAATGGTAAGATTCATGTTACTAAATGAATTAGTAAGAGCATTCTACTAATCTGCTTTTCGTTTCTGAATAAGTGAACTCTTACTTCAATTTATTGCAAAATAAATGATTATGGTCACTGATATTATTACTTTTTCTGTCTTTTTAGTTTCTTTAAAATAAGTAAGTTTTAGTTTAATATTGAAGGCTAATTGAATCGTTTAAACTTATACGGGAACCGTGAAAGTGCCCTTGAAAAATGTTAGGTTAACTCAAATTTATTTTGAAAAAAATTAAACATCTTCCTCGCTTATAGTATGCAGAAATTGGCAAACGTTCTGCTGAATCACCGGACACGACTTGATTCTAAGGAATATCCATGTACCTTTTTCCGTGCACAAAAAATGATATAAAAGTGTTGAAAACCTACAACTTCAGGTAGCTGTTTAGTATGTTTAGAATGTGATATTTACATTTCTTGTATATCTCCATGTATTTAATCATTTATTATTTGATTTCAATAAAATTCTCTTGATTGTAAAATCAGTACTTAAATTTATTTAAAACTTCCGTTTAAAATAGCTGCAGGCAGCATTATCCAATTCGTTTAATAGTATTACCAATTCCTTTAGCTGATATAGTTAATAATTCATTTAGTCAGTTATTCTTACTTATTGAATTAGTATATTTTTATTAATTAGCAATACACGAATCGACGGTATTTGAATTAGTAGAAAAATACCCCCAATTAGTAGATTTTTACCAATTCAGATTTGGAGATCACTTTTTAATAATTGGATTGGCTGGATATGAACTGTGATAGTCTTCCAACAAATCCTTTAAAAAGCTAGAAGGTTTTAAATTACAAGAAATTGAGAAAATGTTTCAACATATGACATGTAAAATCAATTAATTTTGTCTATTTCATGGTAATAAAAATAATTGAGCAGAATTGAGTTTGATAACTGCGGCTATAAATTAGTGCGAAATAGGAAGAGGAGGTTTGGCTCGCGGTAGGTTACGAAGCAATTTCGAGAACCGCCATTCATGCAGGACAGCTGATTAATTCGAGGGGATTCACGCGGTAACAATTAGAGTAACCTCGATGAATTTGGGGCTCATAAGTCAGATATACGATTATGTCCCAGGAAATGCATCAGCGACGTCGCCGCATTTCGAGACGCGAAAGGTTATGAGACTTCATTAGAACGCGTTGAAACTTTGTGTGAATTTCAAACAGGTCACACTTGTAATCCCCCCCCCCCCCCCACCTCCAGCTCCCCTGCGGCTTGACATATGGAGCTTTATTCCTTTTAACGAATTTATACGAGCAAGTAGTTCAATTACGACCAAGTATATATTTCCCGTTCTAGTTCCTACACATTTCAGTTATACTTACTCATAAAATATTATTTTATCCAACTATTATTCATTTTCGTTTAATTGGCAGTTCTCCAAGGAGGGAATGTCCTCCTCAAAACTTAAATGTTATTTACGGTCCATATTGCCTAGTGTTGGAGGTAATTTTGAACTGTTAATTTTATTAATTATAAATAAATATTTTTTTAACTTAAATAGGTTTGAAGCAAAAGCCAAATTATGAATAAAACGAGTCAAGGGTGAAATAATTTATGTTTTCAAAAGCTACTGTAAAAATAGTTCAAACAGTAATATTTTCTGAAATGTTAAATAACATTTTGAATAAAGACATTTAGTTTGAAACACAAAACAAAAAAATATTTAGTTTAAAAACAAATTTCTGTAGAATCGCAATAAATTAACGACAAAATTTTACAAATTGAAAAATGTTTTATGCCAAGAAACAAATTTTTAAAAGTATCGGATCTCATCAAAATTTACATGAAATATTTTATAAGAAAATGGCTAAAAATGTAACTGTTCAATTAGGATTAGTTGCTTTAGATTTTATTTTGTTTAAGGAAAAAACCGTAATTTTGATGTGGTCCTCATCTTTGTCGACTTATTATGTTCTTTGAAATATTAATAGATAATAGTTGAAAAAATTCGATTATTCAATCAGATATCTAAAAATAAAAGTTTCAGGTATTATTCATTTTATTATTATTTTAATTTAATTTTGTATTGCAAATTTGACTGATACAGAGTTTATATATTTTATTTGAAATAAGTTGAAAGCTATCTATGTAAATTATGAATAAAACAAGCCAAGAATAAAATCATCTTGTCATTTTTTTAAAAAAGCTGTTGCAAAAATATTTCAAATTGTAATGTTAACCTTAATTTTAAATAACATCTGAAATAAAAAACATTTTCTTAAGTCCCATTTTGAAGGTAAAATTCTGTGTAATTGCTATAACTTTCTTATAAGCAAAAATTTTCAATTTTTTTCTTGAATCGTTCAAAAAGTTAAATTCAGTTAATCTAGGAACACACAATCAGGAAAAATTTAAATTTTGTCTCTGGTAAAAAACAAATTTTTGGATATATACTACTATAAATAATTACTTTCCTACAAATGAGATGACATCAAATTTGTTCACCTTTTTTGTTCCAACTTTAGCTTCTTGCAGAATGCAAAAAAATTGCACAAGTATGCTGCTCTGCTGGTCTATAGAAATTTACCTTCCAATTAAGCCCAAGAATTTTAAAAACATTTTTTTCATATTTTATTCAAAATTTAAGAAAACATTAAAATTTGCAATATTTTTGTAGTGTCTTTAAAAAAATGACAAAATGTCTTCATCCTGGATTCATTTTATTCAGAATTTAGATAGATTTCAACCTATTGAGGGAAAAATTTTGAACTATGAATGAGTGAAATTAACAATAAAAAATTAGTCCCAATTTTAAAGATTAAGAGATAGGTGACCACATACTTACTGGTGGTAGTGTTATATTATAATGGACACAATATTAAACATAACACATTTTAAAAGAGAAATATAGATTCAATGTTAAAAAAAAGTCGAAACTCTAATTGTTTAATTAACATTATTTGTTTCAGATTTTCTTTCGCTTTTGGAAAGAAATCTTACTTTTGATTCAATATTTACCATTGTCGGCTTATTTTGTTTAAAGAAAAATTATTACCAATCCAATTGGATAAATTTGATTATATAATTATTTATTTAATGAAAAAAGTTTCAGTTTAACTACTTTTACACAACAATAATTTATATATTCTTAATACTTAGAGAACTTACTTACACTTTTTTTTTAATTGAATTAAATTGACTTTTTGTGGATGATCATTACCTGCATCATCTCAAATTCTTAATTATAAATTTATTAATGGAAACAGTAATAAATATGAAAAATTCTAAAAGAGAAATCTATATTTATTTTAAGAAAAATAGTTTAATCTGTAAATATTGAATTAGCATTATTTATGTGAGATTTTTTTTTCGTTTTGGGATAAAAATCGTAATTTTGATTGAATCCTCATCATTTTCGGCTTATTTTGTTCTTTGAAATGTTGACAAATATTATCAATATTGAGACCACGCAATATTTATTCGTTTCCTACCTTACCGACATTCCTTTTGCAACATCTCACGTCCACATAAATTGGGATATCAAATTGAACTTTCGGGAAATTAATTAAAAGGCACTAAGGAAAGTTTGTATGGTCCTGAATTTCTATAAATACCAAAAAAATTCGAAATTTTTTTCAAATTTGATTTTTTTTGTGTTGCCGGAAATTCAGGGCCACATAAACGTTCCTCAATATTCTTCAATTAATTTCTAGAAAGTTCAACTTGATATCTCAATTCGCGTGGACGTAAGTTGTTGCGCAAAATTATGTCGGTAAAGTAGGGATCGGATAAGTATTACATGGCCTTAAATGTGATTATATGTCATGTGATCAGTTATTTTACTATAAAAGTTTCAGTTTCACTACTGAATTTTACCATGTTCAATATTGAATTGTTAATTAAAATATAATATTATAATATTTGAAAAAATAGCTAAAACTGTAATTGTTTATTTAAAATGAGTTATTTGAGATTTTCCTTCGCTTTAGGAGAGATACTCGTCATTTTGATTCAATATTCATAACTGTTGGCTTAGATTGTTCTTTAAAATATTGTCTACTTTTGAAAAATAACAATTTGTATATTTTTAATATTTTGAAAGCTTGAAGAAAGCGACTGAAATTTTTGTAAATGTTCATCAATAGGTATCTCCTCCCCAATTTTTTTACATGGTAATTGGAATTGAGGAACATGGAGACATTATTATTTATGAAAAATTTAAAAAGAAAAATATAAATGCAATATTTTAAAAATTTGGTAATACTGTAATAGTTTAATTTTTTGTTTCGAGAAAGTTCGAAACAATTTTTCATTCAATTAATTTTTTTTGCAGGATTTTACCAAATTGAAGAACACCTTTGATTCATTAAAAAAAATTAGAATGTTGGAAATATTTTTAAATGTTTCGAAATCTTTTTAAATATTCTCTTAAGATACATTTTGTGAAATAAAAATTTATTTAAAATTTTCCCAAAAAGGTTGAGAAAATATTCTCTTGGAACCTTTCAAAGTTTTTAAAAAGTATCGACGTTTTTTGTTTAAAATTTTCAAAAATCTACATTTTGTTCTAAATTTGATGAAATTATTTTTAATTCGAATTTATTTTTGTTTCTTTTCAAAAATTATATATATGAAAGTTCTAAAAAGCAAAGAAGTTTAACTTTTAACCTAGAAGTTGAATTTTCAACAAAGTAATTGAAATTTTGACGAAAAATATAATATTGTTCATATTAAAACTGAAAAATATATCAATTTTTTTGTCAGAAAGGGTTGAATTCGTCCAAGGAGACGAATTTCTCAAAAAGTAGTAGAATCCTCAACAAAAGAAGATTTTTACTTTTTTACCAAATAGTTGCAATTTTAATCAAATAAGATTCAATATCTACCAAATGAGATGAATTTTCAAAACAAAAAGACGATTTTTCGACATAATTGTTTCATTTTCAATCAAAAATGATTTTTCAGGCTTTTAAGCAGACTTTTTAACACTTGGATAAAATTTTTAAATATTTTGTAAATTTTCGGAAATCTTTCATAGTTTCAAAATGTTTCTAAACTATTTAGATGTTTCTAAATATATTTCATACTGACTCGAATTATGCCTAAAATATAATCTTCGAGATTCGTTTTCGACAATTTTGGTAATCTTTTGTAATATTTTACAATCTTTTTTAATTATCTTAAAAAATTAATTTTTAAATCTTGCAACCTTTTAAAATCTTCATGAAACTTGATAATATTATGTCGAAATCTTCAAAAAGCTGAGTTTTTTTAAGTTTTCAAAAAGCTTTTAAACAATTTTAATTAATAAAATTTGTTTTCAAAACCTAAAATTTTTGAAAAATTAAAAACTTGCCTTAAATTCTTCAAGATTCTTTTCTGACAATTTTGAAAATATTTTCAAATGTTTCGAAATGTTTTTAAATATTCTCTTAAAATGAAGTTTGTAAAATAAAAGACCATTTAAAATTTTTCCAGAAATCTCTAAAAAAAACTTTTATCTATTGAAACCTTAAAAAATTGTTAAAAATATTCTAAATTTTTTGTTTTAAATCTTAAAAAATTTACATTTTGTTTAAAATTTGTTGAAATATTTTCAAGTTTGAAATTATTTTTGTATCTTTTTAAAACTTCAAAATAAAAAATCAGTTCAAATTTTCCCTGGTATCGTAACAAAAGAATTGTAATCTTAAGACCTTTCGAAATTCTTGAAAAGCTTTAAAATTTTATTCCGAATTCTTCAAAAAGCTACATTTAATTAAATTTTTTTTTAATAATTTGATAATTATTCTATGAGAATCTTCTTAAAACTTCTAAAACATGGAAATATTTTTCGAAATAATTTAAAGCTTTCCTCAATTTTTTTCAAATCCTGCAAACATTGAAAAAATTGTCCTAATATTAAAGCGTAAATAATAATAAATATATTCTAAGTTTTTGTTTCATTTCATTTTTTTAATTTAATTTCATTTTTTAAATCTATTTTGATATGTGAAAAAGTGTACTCATTAAAATGTTCTCTTTTGTCAATATGTCAATAATGCTTAGAAAAAAATCAGAAATAAATTTTATCAAGGGATTGTAAATATAATATTTTGGTCATTCTTTGAACATTTGGTCAAAAAGTTAGGAACAGAATTGCTGCCTTTATTATTGAAGAATCATTTGAAATTTGAATGTTCTCTTTCAGAAATAAAATTTCAAAATTGAAGTTCCACATTTGGAAATTGCTATTTACAAAATTACAGTAAATTCAAATGAACAAGCTGAAAAGAGCTACTTAAAGTCATATTCCCTTAGTATCCAACCAGTCAGGTTCTTTAATTTATGATTTGTATTCCACTTGTTCAGTTAATTAATTTTTTCGGAATGTTGACTAATATAGGGGAAGTTATCATTAAGAATGAAACCCCAAAGGTATAAAGTCAAAAAAGAGAGCCAATTTCCTTCTTGGCAAGTTTTTTCTTTGAGCACAAAGCTGGATTCATCATCCGAAGGTTCTTTCTTGCCAGAGAGAAGAAAAATATTTGCATCAGTTATTAGGTCCAGCGATAACCGGAACTAGGCGAAGAAAACCCCAAAGGTAAGGATAGGGAAGTGGAACAATGGCGGCAGTGGCGCGAAAGTTTCGGTTGACGATTGGCCGGTAGACCCGTTTCTTTTGTCGACAAGTTTGGTGTGCCGATAAGAAAAAAACGCGACAGAAAGGGCGAGCTTAGAGTGTCCTTTCATTGCTATGCATGCGCCTCTCTGAGGTACGATACAATTCATTGTTCGATACCCATTGTAGCAAAAAATGTTGCCAAAGTTCGCCAATTCGCATGGGATTTCAATAAGAAAGTCGAAGAAGTAAAAAGTACGAAGACTCTTTTGTCAGAATGAGCAATACCCTTCTCTGTAGCGGGGGTTTTATTTTAAAGTCTACTTCTGAACCCGTGAAGAGGAAACCAACTGGGAGAGGGATACTGCTGATAATGACAATAATAACGATAATGGTTTTCGTAATGGAACAAAAAGTAATGAGACCGACAATTTTCCGAGAGGGTGAGAAAATACGTGTTTGATTTTCAGTTAGAGTGTTTGCAGATAAAAATATGTACATTTTATGTCGTTCATTATGTGATAAAGGATTGTTTTTGAATACCTCCGCCCCTAGAATGCGAATACTTTTAATTAAATTCATTAGATTTTTTTTTTTAATTTGAGATAATAGATTTACACTTAACTCCCAATTCTGGACCCAGAGAAGCGCAAAGTGAACAACTTCTGATACAGCACTGACGATCGAGTGTGCATGCTGTCAAGGGATGCTCAGGGAAGTCAAGCGTGAAGCCGGCCGAAGATCGGGCGACTCAGAATCGGGATTTGAGTCTAATTTGAAGACTAACTTACACGGCAGATCAACTTAACAAATTAGGGACCGTCGACAAATTGTTTTCCCCTTTTTTAAAGAATTCTTTTTTATCCTGTTTTCAAGAAACTTCCCCTTTTCTCGCGTTTTCGCTTAAATTTGAACTGAAATCATAGAATCTAATAAAAAATTCAACTATTCTTTGCTGAAAATTAAGTTTTTTCGGTTGAAAAGTCTATTATTATATTTTTGGTTTGGAACTCATCTCGTTCGGTAAAAAATCCTACTATTTGGTTAGAGATGTAATTATTTTGTTAGAAATGCAACTACATTGTTAAAAAGTAATCTATTTTGTCAAAATTCAACAACTTACTTGAAAGCCGATCATATTTGTTAAAAATCGCAAATCTTTTTTTGATTACGATTCATCTCTTTGTTTAAAAATTGAGCTATTTCATTGAAATTTCGTTTCATTTTTGATTGAAAATTAATTTTATTAAGTAAAAATTAAACTATTCCATTTTTGGTTATATATTTATTTTTTTTAGTTAAAAATGTAACTATTTGGGTGAAGATGTGTCTTTTTTGGTTATAAATTCATGTATTTTGTTGATAATTCACCCGTCTTAAGAGAAATTAATCTTCTTGATTAAAAAATTAAATTTTGGTTGAATGTTAAACTTTTGCTTGAAAATTCTTTTTTTTCGTCGTTGAAGATATATCATTTTTGTTAAAAATTAATCTTTTTTGGTTTGAAATTCATATATTTTGTTGAAAATTCCTCTTTCTTTGATAGAAAGATCATCTTCTTGGATGAAAATTCATCATTTCCAGTTAAAATGCAACATCTTGGTTGAAAATTAGTCTTTTTTGGTTGAGAATGCAACTACTTTGTTGGAAACTTCTCTTTCTTGGTTCAACTCAAATGTTTTTAAATTAAAAATTAAAATATTATTTGTGTTGAAATATTTACTACTACATGTTTCGTTGAAAATTAATTTTTCTTTTTGAAAAATCAACTACTTAATTTGAAGTTGAACTACTTTGTGAAAAATTAATTTTTTTTTTGGTTGAAGATTGATCATTTTAGTTGAAAATTTAATAATTTGGTCATGAATCAACTTTTTTGTTGAAGATTCATATTTTAGGGATGATAATTGAGCTTTTTTGTAGTAATCTCATATTGTTGGTTGAAAATTAAACTTTTTGGTCAAAAGTTAAAATTATTATTTTCAAATTTAACTATTGTATTGGAAATTTGTTTTTCTTTTGTGAAAAATTAATTTTTTATCCGAAAATGTAGCGATTCCATCTTCGGTTAAACAGTTTTCCTTTATGTTGAAAAATATATTATTTGGTTCAAAATTAATCTTTTCGGTGGAAAATTTATCTTCTTAGGTTAGAAATTCAGCTATTTGGTCAAAAATTCAACTATTTTTTTGAAAGTTGAATTATTTTATTAAAAACTCAACTATTTTGTTGAAATTTTTGAAAAGATAGTAGGCTCTATTTTGTTGACAGTTGAATTATTTGGTTAAAAATTCAACTGTTTGCTTAATAATTAATCTGTTTTGGTTAAAGATTCAACTATTTTGTAGACAACTAGTAATTTTTGGTTCAATTAAACCCTTTTTTGATTTAAAATTAAAATCTTCTGGCTGAAATATCAAATATTGCATTTTTGGTTGAGAATTTGTCTTTTTGAATAAATTTGACTGTTTTCAAAATTGAAGCTGAAACATTTTAGATTTAGAATGAATCTTTTTTAATTGGAGATTCAACTATTTGGTTGAAATTTGAACTTTATTCTGAAAAGTTCTTTTATTAGATTGGAAATTCAATCAGCATTTTATTTGAATTGAAGAAAAATTAAATATTTGGTTGAAAATTCAACTTCGTAGGCCGGAAATTCAACTATGTGGTTAAAAAATCCACTATTTCGTTGAAGAGATATCTTATTTGTTCGAAAATTGAACTGCTTTGTTGAAAATTCATCTTTTTGGATTAGAGATGTTTTTTTTGTGGCAGAGAAGTTCATGGTTCAAGTTTAATTTTTCTTGATTGAAAATTCAACTGTCTTCTGCCAAAATTCTTCTTTTTGCCTGGAAAATGGGACTATTTGGTTTAAAAAAATAAAAAAATTTTGTTAAATATTTGTCCTTTTCGCTTGAAGGTTCAATTATTTGGTTATAAATGGAATTGTTTGTTTCAAAATTAGTTAGTTCGTTTGCTGAATATTTAACTATTTGTTTAAAAATCATTTCTCTTGTTTGAAAATTTATCTTTTCGGGCTTGAAATGCAACTGTTTTCTGAAAAACTTGACTCATTGGTTAAAAACTCAACTCCTTCTTTGAAAATTCGTCGAAAAAGTTTTTTGTTATCAATGTAAATATTTTTATTTTCTATCCCTTCACTCGGCAGGATTTCAGTTTATCTTATGATATTTCTGATCGAAAAATTGGATTCTTTATTTCCGTATTTATCGGGCTTTCGGTGTTTCCAGATGATCGGAACGCCTTTGGCGAACCCAATGGATAATGGTGGAAAGGACCAAGACGGCCCGGGGTTAGATGTGCAAAAGTTGTAGAGGCAGAAGGATGGATAAGGAAAAACGGTGTAAATAAAAAAGAAAAGTCTAAGGTCTAAGCCAAGAAGAAAGACGAAGGAGAAAATAAGTAGAAAAAGCCTGTACCGAGCTAGACAAAGTGCTTCTCATACCTGGGGCTATCATCACACAAAGTTTCAACCCCCCAGGGGTTTTAGAAAACAATTTTCTTCTATTTAATTTGATAAACGCCTGAAATAAAACACAAAACATGGAAACTTAATATTTTAACAGACTTCACAGCCCAAAATTTGTAATCAAAAAAATAATAATTCTCAACAAAAAATACAGAAATTGATATTTCAACCAAGAAAATATTTTAATTTAAAGTAAAAAACAGTTGACTTCAACCAAAAAGATTTTTAGGTCAAATCCAAAACAGTGGAAGAAGACGAATTATCAACAAAATAGTTGCATCTTTCATCAAGCCACTTGCATTTGTAGCCAAACTGTTGCATTTTTAACAAAAAATGATCAAATTTCTACCACAAGAGATAATTTGCATTTGAAAGGACAATTTTCAACAAAAGAGTTGAATTTCTAACCTGGGAAGATTTTTTATTCAGGATAACAAAAATTTCAACCAGATTGTTGAATTTTTAAACGAAAAAGGCAAATTTGCTGAAAAACAGTTGAATTTTATACTCAAGAATATGAATTTTCCACAAAAAACTTAACTTACAATTAAATAGTACTATTTTTAACTAAAGATAATATCTTTTCAACCAAAAATGGGATGGTTGAATTTACTGTTAAAAAAAAATGATTTTCAACCCAAAAAATGAATCTTCAACAAAATGGTTAAATTTTCAACCAATGAGATGGATCTGCAACTAATGAAATTAGTTTTTAACTTTGTTCACCCTTTGAACAAGTAGTTGAATTTTCAATCAAAAAGATAGATTTTCTATCAAAAAAGAAGAATTGATAACAATATACATTTTATCAGTAATGGCATAGTTGATCTTTTATTAAAAAATTAATTTTTGATTGACACAATAAAATGAGTTTTCAAACAAGTAGTTTAGGTTTTACCTAAGCAGTTAAATTTCTAATCAAGAAGATTACTTTTTAACCAAACTGCTGAATTTTCAACTGATAATGATGAATTTTCAATTAATTATAGAATAGCTAACTTTTCAGTGAAAGAAATTAATTTTCAACCAAAGAGAACAAATTTTCAACAAAATAGTTCAATCTTCCACAAAGTAGTTGCATTTTCAACCAAAAAAGATTAATTCTCAACGAAAAATTTAATAGTTAAATTTTGAACTAAAAGCAAGGAATTTTCAAAAAAAGAACGAATTTTCAGCAAAATTGTTAAATCTCTAACCAAATGGTATAATTTTCAACCAAAAGAGATGAATTCTGAACCAAAAATGTAATAGTAGAATTTTCAATTAAGGGGTAACATCAGTCTAGTGGCAGAAAAAAAGAAGGCCTAACTTTGACGACTTATTTTGATAGCATGAAAAAAGAAATAGGATTTATTTTTAGAGGGTTTATTTTATACATTTTGAAGAATTGAAAAAATAATTTTATTATCATGTTGATACGAAATCGATAACTGAAACTTTTGAAATTTTTTTTTTCACTATAGGACCAACTTCACATAGTTTCTATGATCCTAAAGTATTCTTTAAGTCAAGAAAAAAATAGTTTTTTCTTAAATCCTAGAGTTTTGTTACCCCTTAAAAAGAATACACGTTCAACGAAAAATAGTTGGTTTTTATTATTGGGTTCTATTAATTAATTTTACATTGAAGGGGAAAAACGAGAAAAAGGGAAAGTTTCTGGAGAACAGGGGGAAAAAGGAATTATTATACACGACATTAATTTTGATTTTTCTTATATATTAGAAACATCACTTATTGGTTTAAATTGTTGAAATGTATTCCATTTCCTCATTTTTATCGAAGCTATTAAAAAAAAGTATTAAAATTCAATTCAACCTAAAACCGTATAAAAAGTAAAAACAACTTACCAAGTATCTCGCCACACTCAATACAAATTCGTTGAACTGGAAAATTGTTTTTTTTTTCTTTTTTTTCCGGTCTGAAGGAAAATAGACTTTCTTTGGAGTTCGAATTGCCATGCCAGAAGGGTTGTTCCCACTCGTTTATCTGAAAAGAAATGTTCAAAGTGATTATTTTTTGCACCTCTTCAAGTAGAGATACATTATTTGGAAATGTACTAGAACTATTTACTGGTGCAATTACTTCCGAAATTAATGTCTGTTTAGTAATATCAGTTTTGAACTTGACACTAAAAAATTGACAAATTTGTGTCAATTTCAGTACTGGAATGTGTCACTTGAGGTTTCTAAATTGGGCGTTGTTAGGGTACATGTCATATGCAGGAACTCGAGAATTAGTCCAATTTTCACGTGACACGATTGTGCCAAATTCAAAACTTGCAGTCCCAGAAGCAGTGTTTAGAGAATCTGTATCCATTAGTTATTAATGCCTTAAATGATCATAGATGGGCTCCCTGCTTCCCCAAACTGACAAAACTAATCGTGCAACAAAATGTTTTGTGGGGTCAACATTTTTTGTTTATATAACCAAAATTTTTGTTGGGTTTACAAAACTTTGTGCTATGCAATGAAAAACTTGACTGAACCAAGAATAAAAAAACAATTTTGTTGCACCAATATAAACGAAATTGAGTACTCGTCGGAACTAGTTTTTCTCACAAGTGGACATCACGATCGTCCGTCATTTAAGGCTCTTAAAACGAATCGGGTTTTCTTAAGGTTCATAATACGTCTACAATAATGCATTATGTAATGTAATATTTCAATCGCATAATCTAAAGACAATTAGACGGACTGGAACAAAGAGATTTTTTCAAAAAATCTTCCTGTTTTTTTTTGTAGTTGAAAATAGAGTGTTCTTATGCCTATAAAATGCAACACGCTAGCTATTGTGTATGCCGGGCTGCACTCACTTGGTCTAGTTTTAAGTCGCATAAAATCTGCAAATAGTGTGTCTTCATCGCTTAGAGTAATATATAATATAATAATATAATATAATACAATAAAAAATGTTTTAGAACTGAATTAACACGAAAAATAAACAAAAAATGTTTATTTATAATAATTCTTTTCATTACAATATAATTTTCTAGCGAAAAAGATTTTTTGCCAAAAGAGATGAATTTTCAACCGAAAAAGACGAATTTGCACAAGAAAATTTAATTTTTAACCAAACAGTCGTCTGAACAACCAAATAGCTGAACTTTCAACCAAAAGAGATAAATTTTCAACAAAAATGTTTAGTCTTAACCAAGAAAGATGACTTTTCTACCATAAAAGATACATTTTCTACCGAAAGTCGAATTTTCAACCAGTTGAGTTGAACGAAAAAAAACGAATTTTGAAGAAAATAGTTGAATCTTCAACCAAGCAGATGAATTTTTAATCAAGAAAGACGATTGTTTAACCAAATATGTTGTTGAATCCTCAATCATAAGGAAGAATTTTCAGCAGATAAGATTAATTTTCTAAACGAATAGACGAATTTTCAACAATATGAATTGTTTACTAAATATATAGTTCAATTTTCAACTAAAAATATGATTTTCAGTAAAACAGTTAATTTTACACCAAATAGTTAAGTTTTCATAGAAATAGTTTGATTTTGAACCAGATACATAATTGAAGTTTCAACCAGAAATATAAATTTTACGAAAAAGTTAATTTTTAACTCAATAGTTTAATTTCCTACAGAATTGTTGAATTTTGAACCTAAAAAGAAGAATTATTCATAAAAAATTTATATTTTCAACTAAAAATACAAATTTTCAACAAAAAAGTTCGTTTTGAACCAAATAGTTTTATTTCTTACAAAAATTTGGAATTTGTGAGTAAAAATGACGAATTGTCGACCCTAAAACGAAACATGTAATAGTGGATATTTAAAAAAAAACATTTCTTTGTTCAGAATTCATCTTTTTTAATGAAGATTTATTTAACTGGTTGGAACTTACTCTTTTGATAAAAATTAATTTTTTTGGTCGGAGATACAGCATTTCAATTGAAAATTCATCTTCATGGTTAAAAAATGAGCTATTTTGTTGAAAATTCGTATTTTCTTTGACTGGCAATTAATTTTTTTACTAAAAATTTGACTGTTCCAGTTGCAACTCTATTTTGTTGAAAACTTGTTAGTTTTTTTGTGAAAAATTAATTTTTTCACTGAAAATGTAACTATTTAATTTCTGGTTGAAAATTATCCTTTTTAGTTGAATATTCTACTTTTTTGGTAGAAATTAATCTTC
>CAKNXH010001851.1:35438-97341 GCA_932178445.1 Andricus quercusramuli | reverse complement strand
ATCCTTTTTAGTTGAATATTCTACTTTTTTGGTAGAAATTAATCTTCAGGGTTGAGAATTAATCTTTTTGTTAAAGAATTTAATGATTGTAGTTGAAGACTAAAAATTTTAGTTGAAAATTCATCTTTTTGTTTTTAAATTCAACTATTTCAGTTGAGGATTCATTCAGTATTTGTCACTTTGTTTGGAAATGTAACTATTTGTTTGAGAATTAGTTTTGTTTTTGTTGAGAACTAGTTTTTTTTACCGAAAAATTCAACTATTTCAAATGAAAATTACATAATTTTAGTTGAAAATTCAGCTCATTGGTTGAACATTAATTTTTTTACTTGAAATTTCAACTATTTAATTGTTGGTTGACAGTTTATCTTATTTTATCTTTTTATTTAAAAATTCATATATATTCTAGTGAACATTCGTCTTCTTTGGTAGAAATTAATCTTCTTGGCAGAAAATTCATCTTTTTGGCTGAAAATTTAACTATTCCAGTTAAAGATTGATCATTTTTATTGAAAATTCATTTGATCGAAAATTCATTTTATTGAAAATTTATTTTATTGGGTTAAAATTCAAATATTCCAGTTGAAGATACAGCAGTTTCAACTTATAATATTTATGTTTCAATAAAACTATTTCTTCAACCGAAAATGGAACTATTTCATGTTTGGAGGAAAATTAATCTTTTTTAGTTTAAAATTCAACTATTTTGTTGAAAATTTGTCTTTTTTAGTTGAAAATTCAACTATTTCATTGGAAATTCATGTATTTTGTTGAAAAATCGTCTTTTTCGTAGAAAATTAATTTTCTTGTTTGAAAATTCATCATATTAGTTGAAGATCCTTCTTTTCGGTTGAAAACAATGCTATAAGAAGATAAGATAACAATGTGAAGTATTATTCAAATTCAAGGATTTAAGAAATAAATTCAAGAAATTATCAATTATGTTTTCAATATTATTCAATTGTTTTTTTAATCGATCGTGCTAAAATATTTAAGAATATCTTGTAATATTAATTGAATTCCTAGAGACTGAAAAAAAAAGATTATTTATAATGATGTTTTCGCCAAACTGTGACATATTCCGAGTCAATTGTTTTAAAATATGCAAAATATTTGAATGACACCATGCTATGAAAAATTATACATGGAAAAAAACCTGGAATTATCAGGGAATTTTTTCCAGGATTTGAGTAGATACCCTGACGTAGTCTATGGCCCATAAGAAGGTCCACCTCCACAATCGAATTTTGGGATTCTCCATAGCTTGGAATTTCCGACTTCTTCGGGCTTTTTTGGGCACCAATTAAAATTTTTGGGCTTCTTTACTTTTTTCAAAAAATCAATTTTCTTGTGGAGGTGCTGGATTACATTAAGCTAGCATCTTCACTTCCTAAAATCACAAAATAATAAAAATTTATTTCCACCAGAATTTTGGGATATTACGGGCTCTTGAAATTTGCAGAAACAATTTCCCCGAAACAACCCTCAACGTTAAAAATTAACCCCTTTGTACCACGCAAATGTGACTTTGTCAAAAAATGATCTTTTTGAGATTTTGTTTTTTGGAATACGAAGAAGTATTGTGTATTACAATTTTGAGGGTATTTTTGAAATCATTAGGCTACAGTTATGGTATAGGATTTTTTTTTCATTTGGTATATCCCAGTGTCCTATAGCTATATATAGCTATATATACTACAGCTTGGTTTCTCAAATGAAGCCTTATGTGCGTTGAACATTGATTTTAAACGTATACTTAGCCGGAGAGAAGCGCAAAAAACGGGATTTGCGATTCGGCCAACGCCAAACGGGAACATACATCTCTTTTTTTACGACATTTTTTTTAACGACGGTGTGGATATAGGGTGCAGATAGAAAAGAAATCACGTCGGTCGCCAATTCCTAGCGCTCTGCGGATCGAAGGTCTTTATATTTGCACGTTCGCTTGTACGCGTATATGTGTACGCAAGCAGAAAAGACCCGGAGAGAGGATTTATAGAACTGAACAAATTTTCAGCACAAAAGAAAAGTAGACAAATTTCACGCCCATTTTAATGTCCAAGTTCAATGAATAAACTACACAAATGCCAAAAACATGCAGAGGGACTTGCGAGATGGATGCAGAGCTGTCATTCTTGGGTCGCTCCGTGTCCTCGAAAAACACAAGGGTTTTGCCGTTCCCAGAGGGGTTGTTTAACCTAATTTTTTATTTATATTCATTGAAGTAGGGTCTTAGATTATTTAAATCCAACGTCCGCATAAAAGATAATTTCATATTGGGAAAGAGAAAGAGCTTTTTTTAAAATTTTAATTTTTCAGATTTGTTTGAAATTTTCGTTCTGTGACATTTTCAAAATTAATTTTTTTTTTTAATTTTTGGGAATCTTTTGACATCTCTTCAGAAATTTCTGAAATATTTTTGTATTAACATATACCTTTTGAAATGTCTAGAAAACTTCCACATTTTTCTTGAATCAATAGCGAAAACTTTTTTTGAATTGTTGAAAATTTATCTATTTCAGAGAAAGTTTATTGGATTTCTTTAAAAATTATTGTTTCCTCATAATTTACGCTATTCAATTTTAAGTTGAAAATTCATCTTTGGGGTAAAAAATTAAATTTTGTGCTTAAAAATCAATTTTTTTGTTGAAGATTGATCAGTTAGTTATATATTCATCCTGTTGCTTGAAAACTGGACTATTTTGTTGCAAAAATGTTTTTATTTAGTTAAAAATAAATATTTCCAACTGGAATATTTCAGAGTTCTGAATATTCCAAAAAAATTTTCAGAACTCTAAAATATTAATTTAAAATTTGAACACAAGAATATTAATTATTTTCAATGTAATTGATTTTTCAACACGAAAGATAAGAGTTTTCCACCAATAAAATGAATTTTTAACTAAAAAAGATAAATTTAGGACAAAAAATGGAATAGTTACATTTTCAGTTGAAAATATTTATTTTTAACTAAAAAAACGTTTTTTCAACAAAATAGTCCAATATTCAGCCAAAAGGATGAATGTTTAACTAACTGATGAATCTTCAATCAAAAAGAAAACTGGATTTTTAAGCACGAAATTGAATTTTGAACCCAAAAGACGAATTTGCAATTAAAACAGATAAATTTTCAACTTAAAATTGAATAGTTAAATTTGTAGAAAGAAATAATTTTTAAAGAAATCAAATAAACTTACAACGAAACAGTTCACTCTTCAACCAAAGAAATTAATTTTAATCCAAGAAAATTAAATTTATATCAAGAAAGATAAACTTTCGGCAAAAATGAAATAGTCAAATTTCAAATTTCAAATTAAAAAACAATATATTTCCATTAAAAAAAACTAATTTTCAACCAAAAAGATCATTTTATGACAAAAAATGAAACAGTTACATATTCAGTTGAAAAAATTAATCTTGAGTGAAGAAACTAATTTTTAACAGTAGAAATGAATTTTCAAACAAAAAGATTAGTTTTCAAACATGAATTTCTATTTTGTTTCTATCATTTCTTTTTGCATCAAAAAAGAATAATTTTTAACAAAATACGTGTATTTGCAACCAAGTATTTGAATTTTTAAAGGAATATGCAACCTGGCAGTTACATTTTCAACCAAAGAAATGAATTTTCAAGCAAAATGATTAATTTTCTACAAAAAAAGATTCATTCTTAACAAAACACATACAAGCTCAATCGAATAAAGAAATTTGCAAGGAATTTTCAACCTGATTGGTTACTTTTCAACCAAAAAATTAATTTGTAACCAAAAAGGTGAATAAGTCACCAAGATGATTTATATTCTACTAGAAAAGATGAAGTTCCAACAAAAAATAACAAAATTAATTTACAAACAAAAAGTTCAAAAACTGATTTAAATATACCCTATCAATTGCTGAGTTGTTTGTTTCTCTTTCTAAGAGGTTTTAATATTTAAAAATAATAAATTTTAATTGATTAAATTTTAATTAGTCATGAAGGAGATAAATATCCTACCACAGAAGAAATTTTCAACGAAAGAGTTAAATTTTCAACAAAAAAAAATGATTTTTCAACAAAGTAGTCTCACTTCCAACTAAGTAATTGAATTTCCAAACAAAATAGATACATTATCAACGAAAAATGTAATGACTGATATTTCAGGAAACAAAATTTGTATTTTAAACCAAAGCAGTTGAATTAAAACAAAAAAATGAATTTTTAACAAAATAGTTGAACTCTCAACAAAAAAAAAGATAAATTTTCAACCAAAAAGAATTCTCGCGTACTGACGATTTCGAATTCCAGAATGTTTTATATTCGACCCACCCTTATTGAATATAGATAATAATTGATAATTATAAGATATAATGTAACTTTAATCTCGAATAATTTCTAATAACATTGCTAATTTTTATTTATACCCTATTTTCAGAAACATAGAAAATACTTGACGTATCTTTTTCCTCAGAGGTGAAAATATGTGATTTAAAAGAGGGAGAGAAAGAGAGGAAGGGAGGTGAATGGAATGAAAAGTGTGTAGAGGAAAAAGAGAGAAAATAGTGAGGCTGGGGAGCGAGAAGTGTTGAGGGATGGGACTTCACTGTGGAGTGGGACGGCGTGGAGTGGGACGGCACTGTGTTGAAAGGTGGAAAGAGATCCCGGAACGAAGGAGGTGGAGGTGGCAGGGGGTTGTGCTGGATGAAAGGAGTATAAGCGTAATATCGGAACTCCAAACGGTAATCGATATTACATATATCTCTCGACTACTATTCAACTGCCCCTTCTCTTACCACCTTTTTCCAAAAAGAACCTCATAATATACCTAACTTCTAACTACCTAAATAAGGATCAAGAATTATTGCTCTTTATGGACGTAAAGTGAGTTAAAGAGGTATGCCAAAATAGTTTATGAGAAATGCATGATGAAGAGTGTCAGCGGAGTGAGAGACGCCTGGAATGATAGACCCTGGATGCTGATATTCCCGAGTGGAGAGATTCACATTATGACTTTTTGAAGCTCTTCACCTGGGGTGATTGCTAGAGAGATTGATCAGCGACTTGGGTTGGACTAGTGTTGCGGAACGAACGTGTCATTTAAATAAACAACACTGGAATGGTCGAATATTCAAATCAAGAAGATTGAAATTCAACCAAAAAACATTTCCATTTTCAGCCAAGAAAGTTGACTCCTTTACCATAAAAGATGAATTTTGAATCCAAAAGGACGAATTTCCAACATAATTCATCAATTTTTAACAAAATTCTTGAATTTTAAAGTCAGAAAGACGAATTATCAGCAAAAGAGTTAAAGTTTTAACCCGCAAATATGATTTTTCAACAATAAAAGTTTACTTTCTACTAAATAGTTAAATTTACAAATAATTACATTTTTAACAAAATAATTGAATTTTTAACAAAACTTTGAACATTTTAAACCAAAACGGGTGAATTTGTAGAAAAAAGGAATTTTTAATAAAAGAGTTTAACATGCAAACACGTAGTTGAATTTTTAACCAAAAATATGAATTCTCAACTCAGAAGATTAATTTTCTATTGAAACGGCGAATTTTCAAGAAAGTACATGAATTTTTAATTAACAAAGATAAATTGTGGACCAACAAGTTGAATTTTTAATTAAGTTTTCAACCAAGGACGACGAATTTAACAAAATAGTTTAATTTGCAACAAAATAATTTAAATTTCAACAAAATAGTTGAATTTTTACCTTATAATGATGAATTTTCTAACAAAAAGGATTAAAAGTCAATAAAACATTTTCAACCGAATATTTGAATTTTCAATCAAGAAAGATTACTTCAACGAAATATCTTAATTTTAAACAAATAATCAAACTTTCAACCAAATAGTTGATTTTTCAACCTAACAGGTGCATTTACAACTAAAAAAAGTGTTCAACCAAAAATGAAAAGTTAAATTTTCAGTTACAGAACTTAATTTAAGAAAATCGAATTTTCAATCAGTTGGATTAAAAAAAAACACGAATTTTTGAAAAAGAATTTGAATTCTTAACCAAATAGATCAATTTTCAACAATCAGGATTAATTTTCTACTCAAAAATACGATTTTTTAACGAAAGTGTTAAGTTTTCAAGCAGAAAAGATTAATGTTTTGGAAAACATTTGACTTTTATACCCAAACAGATGAATTTTCAACAAGAAAGTTTACTTTTCAGTATTGAAATATAAATTTACAACACGAAAATTAATTTTCAATCAAGAAAGATGAATTTTCAACCGAATAGTTGAAATTTCAACTAAAAAGACAATTTTCCAACCCAAAAAGATAAGTTTTCGACAACAAGTGGAATTGTTTAATTTTCAGTTAAAAAATTAATTTATCACAGAAAGAAACAAATCCTCAATAAGTTGAAATCAACGAACAAGACGAAGTTTCTACCAAATAGTTGAATTTTTAACTTCTATAAGGGATAAAATTTCAATAAAAAATGGAAGAGTTGAACTTTTAGATAAAAAAATTAATTTTTAAGAATGAAAGTTAATTTTTTTTAAAATAGTCAAATTTTCAAATTACTTAATTTTCAACGAAATAGTTCAATTTCCTACCAAAATAATTGAGTTTTCAACCAAAAAAGTTACTTTTCTACCAAATAGTTTAATTTTTGACCAAAACGGATGAATTTTTAACCAAGAATATTAATTTTCTACCAAAAAATAGAATTTCTTCAGCAAATTAGTTTAATTTTCAACGAATGGGATGAATTTTGAACTAAAATAGTGAATCTTCTAAAAAAATAAATTTTCAAACAAAAACATGATTTTTTAAGCCAGAAGATGAATTAAAAAAAACACATGGATTTTTAATTAAAACAGATAAATTGTCAACCAAAAAGTTGAATTTTTAAATAACAAATATAAAAATTTTCAATTAAATAGTAGAATTTACTGACATACTTTTCAACTAGAAAGTATTAACTTTACCCAAAAATAGCTAGATTTCCTTATTGATTTAAGAGTTTTAATTTTTTAATTTTGGTGACCTATCAAAATTCTGACATAGCTTTAAAATAAGACGTAAACAATAGTATATTGCGTGACAAGGGTCGAAATCGTTGCCTCGTCCCGAGTCATGCATACAATTTTTCATCATATCGATAATCGAAAATTCGCCATGAGATGCCTGTGGAGTGGGTCGACAATCGAATTTGCAACCCTAGGGAAGAAAGTGACAGATCAATGTAAATTGTGGCGTGAAACATCGCCATTTACATTTATTTGTCACTTTCTTCCCTAGTTTTGAAAATTCGATTTTCGACCCGCTCCGTAGGCATCGAAAGTCGAATTTTCGGTTGAGGTATGATGAAAAAAAAAGGATTTTTCTTCTTCCTGAGAATAAATCTTACAACTGATATTCTATCATATTTTACTTATTAAATCAGTTTAAATCATTTAAAAAATGTCTAAAACACTGAATATTTGAAAATTTTTCGTTGTAGATTTTCAAATCGTTTATGTTTTTAATATAAGGAAATAAAAAATCGAGGGAGCTGAACGTTCACTTTTCAATTGTCTCAATTGCAAAATGATTGTATAATAACCGCTCTCAGGCGATCTGAGATTGTGTATACCATTAAACCATTTCCCTTTCGGGGTAGGCGTGACACTACCCGATTCGGGTAGTGTTTCTAGGTGGATAGTTTTTTGTATTGAATAACTACAAGTGTGGGCTCACCACACCGACGACACGCCAACAGCACGCAGTTAGTAGAATTCCCGAACAGTCACCCATCCAAGTACTAACCGCCCCCAACACTGCTTAACTTCAGTGATCTAACGAGAACTGGTTTTTTCAGCGTGGTATGGCCGTTGTACGAGTCGTGAAGAGGTCTTCATTATGTTATGAATGAAGAAGAGTATTTTTCAATATCAGTGGCATGGAACATGGAATAAGCCTAACTTTCAGAGTAATAATACCATACCTAATAATTTTTTAATTATTGCATCACAATTGAAAATGAATGTATAATTACCACTCTTAGATAATTTGAGATTGTGTACGAGCCGTAAGGAGGTCTTCATTAAATCATGAATGAGGAATGAAGAAGCATAAATTTGAGAGTAATGATACTTAATAATATCATAATTCTGGATTCAAATGTTCCGGACACGACGAATGGCTTCCAATACTATATATGTATAAGGTTAAATCCTTTTTCCGAGGAGGTGCCGCGGACGGAAAAGTGAAGCGAGTTACGAAGTGGCAGCCGCTGGGGCGCAGTGCTCGTAACTTAAATCCAGAAGTGATCATTTTAATAGGGTTGAATTAATTTCTCGCGAGAATGCGGCGGACGGAGAAGCTCGGTAGGGGCTCAGGAGGCAAAGAGGAGCATAGATTATGAGGCGGGTGACATTCTCTGACATTTTAGTAATGTCGAGCCACCCACCCCTCCGCCTGCTCCTCTTGGTGGTATTTGGTTCCTACCCATGGGGCATCCAGGCATAGTTCGTCAGGGCGGTTACGATTCGCTCGACAAGTGTTGGCTAATTGCTAAACTGTTCCGACATTTGCAAATGAAATTCGAAAATATAGGTACTAATTGACGACCGTTTCTCGCAGGATGAATGCTGTAAATACGTTGATATCAAACCGGGATCTGATGATCAACTTCAGATCAAAATGACCCAATTTTGCGGAAACAAAATTCATTTTTACAACTTCATTCATATCTGTCGAATGAAATAATATTGTTGAAAAAAAAATGTTTCAGAAAATTGGGAATTTCAGGGCAATTTTCCTCTATGAGATACGGCAATTTCTGCGATTGTGGAACCAACAAACAAATTTTTTATAAAACGTTTAATTTTCAACGAATAAATGAATTTTCACCTAATAGAAGATAATGAATGCACAAAAAATCAAATAGTTAAATTTTCAGTTGGAAAAATTATTTCTGAAGTAAAAAAAAAAGAAATTTTCAGCAAAATAGTTACATTCTTAGAGAAATTGTTGAATTTTCAACCAAAGACTTTTCTACAAGAAAAAATACGAATTTTTAATCCAACAAATATTAATTTTACAAAAAAATAGTCAACTAAAAATTAGGAATTTTCAACACAATATATGAATTTCCAGTTAAATAGTTGAATTTTCAGTTGAAAAAGTTATTGTTCAACGAAATACTTACATTTTCAACCAAAAAGATGAATTTTCAACGAAAATGATAAATCGTCAACCAGCATTGTCAAATATTTAGTAAAAAAATTAATTTTACATCTAAAATCAAATGTTTCCTCATCAAAAAAACTGAATTTTCTACAAAATAGTTGAATTTTTCTACTAGAGAGATGAATTTTCAACGAAAAATGTGATATTTGATATTTTTACCCGGATAACATCTTAATTTTCAATAAAAAATAATAGAATTTTCAATCGATGAACATAAATTTTCATTAAAAAATGAAATAATTCAATTTTCACTTACAAAAATTATTGTTCCACCAAAAAAATGAATGATCAACAAAATAGTATACTTTTCAACCAAAGACATGAACTTTCAGCTGAAAAAATTATTTTTCCACAAAGAAACAAAAAGTTTTTTCAACAAAATAGCTGCATTCGCAACCAAAGATATTAATTATTAAATAAAATTATGAATCATAAACCGGAAAATGAGTTTTCATGATTGAAGTTTGAATTTCAACTAATTAGTTCAATTTTTAACCAAGATAATTAGTTTTCTATAAAAAACAACGAATTTCCAACAAAAAAAGGAATAGTTGAATTTTCAGTCACGAAAATTATTTTTCTACTAAAATAACGAGTTTTCAAAGAAATAGGTTAATTTTCAACCACTGAGATGAATTTTTAACTAAAATTATGAGTTATAGATCAACAAAATTAATTTTTGATAAAAGCGTTCAGCTTTCAACCCAGTAGTTGTATTTTCGACCAAAGAGATGAGTTTTCAATTACGATAATGAATTTTTGACTAGAATTGTTAAATTTTCAGTTAAAAAAATTATTTTTCATCGAAAAAGTTAAATTTTCTAATGAAGAGATTATTTTTGAAATAAAATGATAAATCATCCACAAAAAAAAAATTTTTGATAATAGAGGTCAGCAAGACATTTTAATTTTTAACCAAAGGGATACATTTTTAACGAGAAAGGTTATAATTAATATTTCAATCAAAATTTTTTTAATTTTCAAGAAAAATAGATGAATTCAACCAAACAGATGAATTCAACCAAACAGTTGAATTCTCAACAAAAAATAGAAAAGTTAATTGTGTACTTACAAAAATTACTTTTCAACAAAAGAAAATTAATTTTCAACAAAATAGTTGAATTCTCAATCAATAAGATGAATTTCGAATCAAAATGATAAATTTTTAAGTAGAATAGTTGAATTTTCAGTTTATAACATTATTTTCAACAAGAAACAAAAAGGTTTTTCAACAAAAAAGTTAAATTTTCAAACAAACAGATTAATTTTTTAATAAAATGATGAATCATCCAGCAAAAATGATTTTTCAACATTCGGGTTTAACTTTAAACAAAGTAGTTAAATTTTCAACCAAAAAGATGAACTTTTGGAGAAGAAAATTAATTTTCTACCGAAGAACACAAATTTTTCTCTAGACTCAACTAATTCCGATTTCCACTTCTAGAAAATTTACAACTTCCTAAGAGGAACAAGGAATGTTTTAAAGAAGTTGGAATTTGAGATTGAGAAAAAAATTCCCATTTTCCTGTATTAGGCTATAAATCTCAGTAGCTCTGGACTTTTATTCGAAATAAAAAGTGATTAAAAAATTAAAATTCATGACAAGCAGTTCATCTTGAGAATTGGATCATTCTGATATGCAATTTGCTGATTGAAAAAATTCTAAATCTGTATAAAAGCGTTGCATATCATTTTGATCCATTTTCGGGATCAAATTGATCAACTGACATGTATTGTAAAAAATCCTGTAAATATTTACAAACTGTAAAAATGTACTGCAACTTCAAAGATATGAAATTAGTTCAGAATAACAATTTTTGGTTTTAAGTATAAAATTTTTAGTTTTTAATATAAAATTTTGTTAATCAAATGCAATAACCTTTAACAAGAATCATTCAGTCTGACCAAAACCGCACCTTTCCACTGGACTGAACAGATTCACTTATTCCTTACGATTACTCATGCAAATTAAGCTAAATAGAAGTAAAACCTAACGAGAAGGAAACGTGCAAGATTAAAGCTGCCTCTACGTATAGATACGTGTATCTCGAGTTTTAGCAGCGAGAGAGTAAAAGAGAGAAAAAAAATAAATACGCCAAGAGTAAACTCGTTAGTGGAAGAGAGGAACAGTGAAGCTGCATAAGAGTATTTTTTACTCCAACGTGCGACAACCACGTTTGCCAGGTCTGGCTTTCCGCATATTATTAATTTTGTATTTATTCCACTTTAAATATTTACCTTGCGGAACAACCATGCATGCATGCAAAATCTTTTTAAGGCATTATGAGGACGAAAAAATAGGTCTTGGGAAAAAATATCTATTTATACATTTAAAAATTGCAGTATTATTACTGATGTTTTATGTTAAATATTAAATACCGTCGATTACTGGTCTTATATTTACAGGAACAAGAAAAAATTTGCCTTTGCCCGGATTTGAACCGTGAACGCTACTATCCATGAGTAGAGCGTTAACCAATTACGCCATCGAGGCCTCGGCAGATCTTTTCTTGTTTCTCTTTTGTCACATCGTGATGCGGGACTGGATTTTTTTATCTTGTGAAACTTTTCTGATGAATACTTAAGCCTGAAGAACTTTCACCGAATCAGAATATAAATTTCTTTACAATTTTAATATTGATGTTTGCGTTTAAGATAGTTCTTGTACCAAAAACCAGATTTGCGGAAAAAATAGTTAATGCTAATGTCATTTCAAATAAGAAACATTATTTTTTTGGAAAATTTTGTAAACTTAAGAAACAGCTCAAAAAATAGGCGCGTAGATAATTTCCGCCCATACTGTACATAAAATTATTAATTAATGCAAATTTTAAAGGCTTCTTGACTGATATTCTATACTGAACAAAGCTCAATTATATCAGTCTTGAATTATAAAACGAGCAGAAAAGTACTAAAATAATGATTGAAGCTTCAAAAAGTTATGTCAATAAAAGTTTCCAGTTATTTTTCCTTAATTCCTGAATTTCCCAGGGTTTCCAGGTTCTTTTTTGAAATACTAGAACTTTTCCAGATTTTCCAAGTTCTTTAGAAAATCTGAATAATAATAATGATAATATTGTTCTGATATATTTGCCATTCAAGTCAGCGTTTTCCTTCCGTTTGGTCATTGGAAGCATAATGGCCAAATAAATAATAAGATACAGCATCCACGTCCCTGTAATATGGAGAACGTGACTGCACATGCTATGAAGGTTGACCGTGATTTAACCCACGCTGGACAAAAATAACTTCCCTCTGGGGTCGAACGGCTGACGAGGAACGGCCCATTCTGGAAATGCTAATTAATCTGCGGAGTTACGTCCAATGGATTCAGCTTTGAAAGCAAATTCAACACGAAATGACGAACCTTTTAACACCGGAAGCAAATGCTATGAAGAAAGTCAAGCGTGAGTCTGATGAATACATTTGTTCTGGCGTGAAAATCTATATTTATTTTATAATTAGCCAAATCAAATTAACAAAGCACGTTTAAATCTATTTCGGGCTTCAAACATAATGTAGAGAGAAGGGGAGACCACCCTTCAGTAGATAGCTCAAATTTCCACTGCGTTAATTTGCAGAAAAAAGGAAAGATTTTCGTATTTAAATAATGCCTATATGTTCGCTTAATTTTTACTACAGAGAAAATGTGCAAGAAATTAAAAAGTAAGTTTGTATTATATATTTTTATTGAACGTCGCCAACGGTACGATCTTGACACATCAGTCCAACAATAGATAATCGCTTCTTTTATTATATCTGGGCTTGATGAAATGCTTTATTATAAGTGACTATAATTTATCATAAGTAAAATTTCACTTGAAATCAGTTCATTGGTTAGAAATAGTTCAAACTAATATTAATTTCCGGAAAGTTGCAATAGTTAAAATTTATAACTTTTCTCATTTCTGATACTTTATGAGGTTGATACGAATGGGAACGATGTAACACATACTCACCATACTCTTAAAAGCCTGCATTTATGTTCTTTGCCAATACTACTAACTAAATTTTGTTCCGTTTTTACATTTATAAAAACTCTAATTTGACAAATTTTCAATATTTTCAAACCAAAATAAACATAAAAAATAACCGATTCATTGGAAGAGCTACAAGGATCCAAAGCTAAGGCTAATGTTAACGTTGCTGAACTATTCAGAAGACGCACTTTATTTAAAAAAATCTCTTTCCTTGGGATTTCACTCATTAATTTTTATGAAATACTAATTTACTTTAATAATAGTTTTTTAAGTACTCTCAACATTTCCCGACCACCGTGAATATCATGGTTACTTTGAGGTGCGTTACGGCCAAACATGCTAGCGAAACTCGACGTTTATCTACTGTTGGAAAAAAGTATGTCAAATAAAAAATGAAAGTGACAAAAAGGGTCTACGACAGCTTCTAGGCAAGAGTTTATTAAACTTCAGATTTTGATTTTAATGTCAAAACATGACCCAAAAAAATATGATTTAGATGAAAAGCATTTGTGCAACACTTGTTAAGAGACAAGTGCAACACTTGTCTGGAAGCTCTCGTGGATCCTTGTCGCCACTTTCTTCTATATCATATTCCCAAAGGTTAATAACATGAAGGATTTGATACCTGATCTGTTTTTCTACAACTAAAAATAAAAAGTCTTATAATATTATAAATAATGAAAAACGACACGCTTTGCCATATAAATATTGTTCATTAAACTTCAAATCTTGATTCTGATGGGAAAACATGCCCCAGAAAAATATGATTATGGAAAGCATTTGTGCAACACTTGACAATAGAGAAGTGGAACACTTGTTTGGAAGCTACCGTATACCCTTGTCACTACTTTCATCTATATTATATTTCCTGACATTCATAACATAAAGGATTCAATAGCTCATCCGTTCTTCTGCAGCTACAAATAAAAAGTCGTACAATATTATAAATAACAAAAAACAACACTTTTTGCCATCACATTATTTGTTATCAAATTTCAAATTTTTATTCTGGAGTAGAAACATGCCCAAGAGAATTATTGTTTATATCTAAAGGATTTGTGCAACACTTTTCTGAAAGCTGTCGTAGATCCTTCTCACTACTTTCATCTATATCGTATTCCCAGACGTTGATAACATAAAGGATTTAATACTTTATCCGTTCTTCTGCAACTACAAAGAAAATGTCTTCAAATATTTATAAATAATAAAAAACAACACTTTTACGATATAAATATTCTTCATTTAATTTAAATATTTTATTTCGATGAAAAGCGTGAATAAAGAAAACTTTAAACTTTTTTTAGATTGAAAATTAATTTTTTGCTCTCATACAATAATTAATTATACTTTTTCAATCAGAATTCGTCAAGAAAGTTATTCATTGCTGGAATGTTATACAAAAAGAAACAATCCACATTCTTGGTTTGTTTTTCAGTAAAATAAGATTATCTATTGTTAATTATTATCTACTGTGTGGTAGTCTCCTTTAGTTCAAATTTAAAAGCGTTTAGTCTGAAATCAAAAAGTGCAGTTGAAAACTACATTCATTTTCAAAGAGAAATGTTCTTTGTCTAACCAAATTTTCGGTTGAAAATGAAATTTTTGATTAAAAAATCCAAAATTTGGCTGAAATTTTTTTCTTTCTTAACTGGAAATAGTTTCTTGGTTGTAGATTAAAATCTTTTGTTGAAAATTCATCTCTTTGGGTAAAAATTTGATCTTTTTTAGTCGGAAATGCAAATTTTTGGTTGAAAATTTTATCATTTTCATGAAAATTCAACAGTTTTATTGAAAAGTTATCATTTTTGATTGAAAATTCAACAGTTTTGTTAAAAAATCATCTTATTGGGTTAAAATTCAACAACTTTTAGAAAATTTAACAAATTGGTTGAAATTTGGTTTTCTTTCAGACAGAAAAATCTTTCTCGGTTGAATCATTAACTTTTCTGGTACGAATTTAATCTTCTTTTGTTAAAAAACAACTGTTTGTTTGAAAAATAATCTGTTTCTGTTGAGAATTCAGCGACTTGGTTGATAATCTTTTTTTTTGGTTGAATACTACTATTCTTTATTTCAAATTAAACGTTTTTTTTAGTAGTAACATCAACTGTTACATTTTCCGTTAAAAATTATTTTCTTATTGAAAATCTAAATATTTCCATTTTTGGTTCAAATTCCTCTTTTTTAGTTGAAAATTTAAATATTTGGTTGAATTTTTAACTACATTCTGAAATTTTTTTTTTTTGGTTAAAGATTCATAATTTTAGTTGAAAATTCATCTCATTTATTGAAAACTTAACTATTGTGAAGAAAATTGATTCTTTTTCTGTTATTGAAAAATAATCTTTTCTGACTACAAATTCAACTACTTATCTGAATTTTTGACTGCATTTGAAAATCTAACTCTTTTGTTAAAAATTTAACTATTTTGTTAAAAATTCCTTCTCTCTTTTTGGATGAAAATTAATCTCATTCATTGAAAACTTAACTATTGTGATGAAAATTCATTTTTTTTCTGTTATTGGAAAATAATCTTTTCTGACTAAAATTCAACTACTTATCTGAATTTTTAACTGCATTTGAAAATTCATCTCTTTTATTGAAAATTTAACTATTGTGTTAAAAATTCCTTCTCTCTTTTGGTTGAAAATTTATCTTTTCTTGCTGAAAATTCAACTACTTGGTTTAAAGTTGAGCTTTGTTAAGAATTAATTTTTTGTTTGGAAATTGACAATTTTAGTTGAAAATTGATCTCTTTTGGTAATAAACTTAACCATTTTGTTAGAAATGCCCTTTTTTGTTAAAAATAGTAACTATTACATTTTCTGTTAAAAAGTTATCCTTTTTAATTGAAAATTCTATTAGTTGCTTAAAAGTAGGATTAATTTGTTAAAAATTAATGTTTTTAATAAAAGAATCATCTTCTTGGTTGAAAATGTAACTAATTAGCTTTAAAATGAGTTTTTGTCTTAAAAATTATTTCTTCAACTGATAATTACACTATACCAGTTTTGTTAGTAAATTGATCTTTTTTGGTTGAAAATTCGTCTTTCTGGTCTGAAAATTCATCTCTTTTGGTACAAATTTCATCTAAAAACTACCTAAGAGGTGTGTAGTCCAAAATTTGAAACCTTATCATTTTTAGTTTGAACATTCACCTGAAAAACTGAACTGAAAAGTATAAATTATTCGAATTGTTTAAGTGTTGAATCGGTCAAACACGGAAAAGTAATAGAATATATTAAAATAATTTTATTTCTCTGCAGTTCAATTAAATATCTTTGATATCATTTAAATGTGCTGATTACGCGTCAGCAAACCTTCCCATGGAATGTAATTAATTTTCAGAGATACGGCTATGGGATTTCTCATGTTTGAACGTTATGATTGAAGTTTGCTCAGACGAAAATCAAATTGATTACACTTTTCGCATCTGTGTTATCAAACTTTGGCGATTTGGTGACTCTAAACATCCATCAATGAATTCAAATCCGAATTATCAAAACAATCTTTCTAATTTATTTTAAATATATTTTTAACCCTTAGAGCAAGATTTGAATTTAATTTAATACAAGGATTAGATGCCAATACCAAAGATTCCATATCTTGTATGGTTTCAAAAGCCACCCCAGATTAAACTTCCTTAGAGGGTCAACCACCCTATTCGTATGGTGGTATGAAACAAGTCTATCTCGATATATGTACAAATACAAATACAAATTTTGTACACACACAATTTTAGACATAACCAGTTGGTTCCAAGGCGTCATCTGTTTCCCTTTACGGTTGAAAGTCCGCAGGAATATGGCTGAAAAATTCTATTTATCCATGCGAGATGGTCATGCTCTGATAATATTATCAAAGTATTTCCTCGAATTTTGATCTCTTGAGTGCGAGGATGAGAACAAAAGAAATGTATAATGCATGCAGAATTAATCGGATGAACGATGACCCAAGGCTTAACGTCACGTGCTCCGTCATCTCGATGATAAATGTATGGAGAAGCGTCTAGTATCTTAGAAGCTTATGTTTTCACTCTAGAGTCGAGCATATATTTTTCATGAAACTAGTGATGCATTCCAGACAATTTCGGAAAAAATCGAGACAAAATCGAGACAATTTCGATAAAATTTGAGATTTTCTTGAAACATGATTAGGTGAACTCAAAACTTCATGGAGCACGAGAGTCTCAAATAAAAAGTTTCGAGATTCTCGACTCGAGATCCTGAAATTTTTTGTTCTTACAGTTTCCACGAAGTTTGGAATTCACCTGAACATTTGTCAAGAAAATCACGAATTTTCTCGAAATCGTCTCGAATGCATCACTAATATTGCTACGTACTATCAAAGTTTTGAACACATCTACCCTCCCCCCCCCCCCCTCTCACCCTTGAAATGTTAGACAGAATAAAAAAAATCTTTTTCTGTTTCCCCACCCAGAAGAATTTACGTAATTTAGGAATGGTCCCAAGGGAGGGAAAACTGAATAAATATCAGTCATACAGGAACTAGTTTTCAACGCAAAAGTAAATGGTTTTTTTCAGAGAAAATTTTACTATCACTTTTTCCTTTCGTAAGAAATCACAAAACTGACAAAAAAATAAACATCGAATTATTTCAGAAATGGACCTAACGAATTTTTTCGTATTTGGTCAAAATACTTAGTGGACATTCACAAGAGATAATTTTTAGGAAACATTAGCCTGCTCTTTTAAATAAAACGAGGTTCAGAGCAGGCTTGTTTGGGTAGCACAATTTTGATATTGCAGTAAAAGTTGTGGAAAAGACAATTATTGGAAAATGTTTAGATTTAAGTATCTCTTTCTTTGGTTTAATTAGAGAAAACCCATGAATGAGTTTTCCATACTAGCGAAAACTTTGATTTCATGTCTTTCAATATGTAAAGCATATAATAAAAATGTATATTTCAGCTTTTTCTGAAGGCTATTTTCAATAAATTTTTTGCAAATCCATTTCCACTATTTCGAAACCACTATGATTCATTTCGATATGAAATTATTTCAGAATGTCATTATCTATGAATCACTGCTGTTTACTCACTTCAGAAAGGAAAGGATTAATAACAATGACTCGCTTGAAATGGAAGCTTTGTCATTTTCTCATATCACTCATAAGAATATTTTGGCTTTGAAATTGATCGAAAAACGTCATTTTCCAACTACTTTATTTATTTCTTCACAAGATAAATTAATGTTGAATCTGCTTGTATCTGCTGGAACTCTGAAATGGGTATTCTCGTTCTATTTTGAATCAGAAGTAAAAAAAAATACTTCAATTGGCTTTTTGAAGTTCTAATAAAAAAACATGGGATATGAAAACGTTGCAAACAGTTGACAACTACATTATGTAACAAATAAGATTAATAATCTTAACATTTATTAGCCCTGGTGGAAAATTTTCCACAAAAAAGCAAACAAAAACATTTTTAACACGAATCTACAAATAAATGCAATAAATTACAACCAAAATTACAAAATAGTGCAAATTTTTCCTATTATTTGGATGAATGTGGTATTTTTTGTATATTGCTGTGTTTTATTGTAGTTTTAATTTTTCTACAAGCATGTACAAAAAAGTACAACTAAATGAATATAAAACTAGAATAATCTACAGAAATTTACAGGTTTTGCAGCTAAAAAGTTGTTCTTTTTCGACCTACTATGACAAATATTTAGAATATTGCAATGAGACGATTTTAAATTAAGATGTATACATGATTGCTATTGCAAAAAAGCTTTTTTTAAAACTTCGAACGAATGGTAGAATATTAAAAGACAATTATCAATAATCGTTATTATATAACAAAAAACCTCACGTCTGAAGTTTCTTTTCTAAATAGATAGCAATCGATTGGACACCACATATGTCATTTAAAATTATGTCGTAGCAATTTTCTCAATATTTCTCATCCGGGGTCGATAAAGAACAAATTTTTGACTGCAAATAAAAATTGAATAATTGAGGAAGAATTGAATTCGGTCATTGAAATTAAAAGATTCGAACTCTTGATGATAACAATTTTTTCAAGAATAAATTTAATGCTTTCACGATGATTCATTATGATAAATTCAAAATTTAAAGCTTTTTCGGGTTTCAATAGTGTGCGAAATTATGAACCTAGCACAAGATTGAACCCCAAAAAAGCTTTAAATTTTGAATTTATAACAATTTTTCCATTTGAAGTTATGGAAACATAATTGCAAATTAGAACACTCGAAAAGGGATACTTTTGAATTTTAAATTTGTAGAATTAAAGTTTAAAAATGTGTCAATTTAATCGCTCAATAATTCACGCGTATAAAATAAAAGCTTTTAACACTTTTCAATACAAAATTTTGTAATTAAAAGCCACTGAACTGCAAAGTAAAATTTGTTTACTGTTATACGTTGTACAGTTCACAGATTTCAAAAGAACAGAAATCCACGCTATCATTTTCAATACTATAAATTGAAGAATGAATAAAAAATGCATACATTTTTAAAATTATATCATTTTAATGAATTTTAAGTTAGGAAAATTAATTTATACATCAAAATTTGTTTTGAAATCCTGCTAAATATTCTCTTAAAAATTTGTTTAAAAAAATAATTCAAAAATTTTCCAGGAATTTAATGCAAATTTTGTTATTCTCTTAGAACTCGAATTTTTCCTACAATTTTGAGAAAATCCTGCGAGATTAAAAAAAATGCTTAAAATTCTTCCAGATTCTTTCTTAAAAATTTTGGAAATCTTTTTAAATATTCATTTGGAATTAATTTTTTGATAAAAAATCATTTTTGTTTTTTTTTTTTCTATGAAATTTATTAAATTTTTTTTATTATTTTTAAACCTTTCAAATGCTTTTAGGCTTCTAGATTTTTTGTTCAAAATCTCAAAAAATCTACATTTTATTTTAAATGTTTGAAGTCTTTTCAACTTTTCAATTATTTTGAAATCTTTTTAAAGCTTCTAAATATATCTTAAGCTTTGTCTCATTTTTTCTGTAAATTAACAATTACTCAATTGTTATTTATTAATTAAAAATTTGAAGAAACTTTTCAAATACAAAAAATCATTAAAAATTTTCCCAGCAATCTTAAGAAAAATTGTTTATTTCTTTAAAACCTTTAAAGATCCTTAAAAAACTTAAAAATTTTATAAGAAAATCTTTAATATTTTGGATCTTTCGTATGTTTGATATTATTTTTAAATAAGGTTTTTTTCTATTAAAGTGCATTCCCTGTGTGAATTAATTGACATAAAATTACGTTGAAAAATTAATAAAGAACATCTCTGATTTAAAATCACGTTTATAATAGCAAAAGTTCTTCGTGAAATTGTAATATTTTTTAAAAATGGTACTTTCGTGTAGAAATTTGTATATTAAATATCCTACAAAAATTAGCAGTAAAGTACAAGTCGAAAAGTTGATGCGGATTCTAAAAGTATTGCTTGTAAAAATTCATATTTTAAAAATTTAAATTTGTATAGTTCTACGATAAATTACCAGTATTTACAAAATAATTCCAAGTACAGTTTCTCAATGTTTCACCTTTTGTCCAATTTTGTATTTTTTCAAAGATTTATAATTTTCTAAAATAATTTACGTGAAATGAAAAATTTTAAATTAACTCAAATACCCAAACTGAAAAAATTTAAGATCCTGTAGTTTTTTGTGATACCTTTTTGATATATACAACAAAGTAAAGAAGGTATTATTAAAAAGCTATACAAATTTTGGAATTGCAGAAACTTGTACTTTATTGTTAATTTTTTTACGTTTCTACAAAAAAGTACAAGACAAAATTTACTACATGTATTTAATTGCATTTCTTGTAAAATATTTTACATTTTTGCACAAAAAAGTACATGTTTCAATAAAAAATTATAGTTGTAGAAATTCTGTATATTCCTGAAAAAATTTTCCACCAGGGAGACTCTTATTTTGTGAATGCAAGTGTTGTTGAAAAATTTTTTGATGAATGAGTTTCCCATAACTCCTGTCGAAAACTTTGATTGTGTCTGTGTCAATATTCAGAGTAAATAAAGTAAAATATATAAAAATGTTGAATCCATTTTTTGCAGGTCATTTTCATTATTTCGAAACCGCAAGGATTATCTTCGATATTCCATTACTCGACAATACCAATATCTACGAATCACTGCTATTTACTTCTTCCAAAAAGGAAAGGATTAATAACAGTGACTCGCTTGAAATGGAACCTTGGTCATTTTCCTCATATCACTCGGCAGGGATGGTATGAAAAAAAGAGCCGAAGGAAAGAGCGATTAAAGCAGAGTGCGGTCTCCTCTTCATATAAAAAAAGTAAAAAAAAGCGAAAAAAGTAAAATAAAGGCGAGAGGGTAGGAATGAGGCTGAAAAGCTCACGGCTTTATTCCGGATATACATCGCGCCAACTGCTGAGGAGACGCAGGAGAGGAAAGAGCTTGAGAAAGGCAGAAAGAGAGGAGGGATCTGACAAAATATTTTTGCCAAGTTCGCACTTTCTCGATATCGAGTCGACCGTTTTCTACATATATTTCAAAGTTTTCCCCATCCAAAGCGCCCTCTTACGAAGACCATCATCCATCGGGGTGTATGAATCGCTCGACTTTTGTTCTGTCTCTCCAAACTCTGTGCTCGCCCACTATAAATAAAAGAGAGCCAACTTTTGGGTAAGGAAGCACCTAAAGGATATTTTGAGTTTTATGGAAGGGATAGTCGAAGAAAGTCAATTTTTCATGGGTGAAGTGTCACATTTTATGAAATAGTTGTTTTATTATTTCGAAATACTATTTTGAGAGGAATAATTTGGTACCATGGTTTGAAGGCTTCAATTTAGTGGGTGGTGATATTCGACCCGTCGAGATCTCGAATGTTAAGCATGGACGCGTGCGGTCAAGGCTCGGATGGGTGACCGTTCGGAATTCTCATTTAGTTGTTTTTTCACTGCGTTTAACTATTTTCGAGCGGGAGTTTTGACGCGGAGGATGGATTTGAGCACTTGGTGTTGTCGAAAGTCTACATTCAAACTCGTCTGTCGATAACCGGCTGGGTTCAGAAGTTTTTATTTTCTGCAGTTTTCCACTTCTCTGACCAAATGTTCACGCGAATCCGGCTGCACACGATATGAGGCTCAGAGACTCCACATTAGGGTATTTCGGGTTAAGTTAAAGCATTAGAGATTGTCAATTTCCTGTAGAAGTGGGAATTTAGGTACAAAAAAAGTTGAGTTTCAATAATTAAAGGGTGCTTTTGTTCGAAAATTTCTGAACCCTATTTTCTCAAAAACCTCAGGCTTTTTTCCTGATTTTTTTTTAAGTTGGCACTAATATGGTAGATATGTCCTATTGGGAGTATATTTTGTATCTGCGTTTTGGAGAGAAGGAAAAATTATTTTCTGTTCTGAAAAATGAATATTCCTCTCGCATTTTATACACAAAAAAGAGATATTAAAAAATTGTTAAGAGAAAAGTTGTTTCTCTGGAAATATGAATAAAGACGGCTATAATTTTATTTTTTCAGAACAATAAAACTTTCTACTGTGATAAATAAGCAAGAAGGGTATACTCAACAAAAGTTAAACTTTCATACAAACTTTACCACTCCGAATCTAAATATTCAAAGAAAATTTTTAATTAATTCGCCCATGAATAATGAATAGAGAATGAAAACAAATATTTGTTTTTATTCTTCAATCACTACATGAATTATATTTTGTCCTAATATGTTGGCTAGAACATCATCACAAAAGCAATTCAAGTTAGAAACTGACATTAAATTTTTATTCAGATAATAATTAATTATGCGAGAGCAGGAAATGAAATTCGACAGAATGGGAATATTTAAAATGCAGTATTTTTAATATGTTCGTAAATTATTAATATCGCCCGAAATATTTATTTTTCATTCAAGTAGTTTTTAGCAAATTTAAAAATTTGTAGTTGCTTTTGTATACAAATGGGAACTTAAAATATAGCTCTAATTTCCACTCGGTAACATATCTCCAAATACAAATTTGCACACAAAAATTAAGATAATAATACCAACAAATTTTGATTAATGATTTATGCTTTCTTACCGAATTTTCGTTTCCACCCTTTTCTAATTATTCCAAACAAAACAAGAAATCTACACTAAAAATATGAAAAATTAAACTATTTCGTTAAAAATTAGTTTTTTTGGATTGCAAATTCCATTATTTTTGTAGAAAATTCAACTATGTGGTTAAAAATTTACTTTTTGATCAAAAATGAAATTTTTAGTTGGAAATTAATATTATTGAAATGGAAATCATACTGTTTTATTGAGAATTTGATTTTTGTTTGAATATTTAAAAATTTGGTTGACATTTTTTTTTCTTTTTTGCCTCCAAAAGCATTCCTGGTTAAAAATTCAACTCTTTTATAGAAAATTCGATTTTTTGGTTTGAAAATTAATCCCTTTTTCGTTGAAATATCGACTATTACATTTCTTGTTAAAAATTATAAATTTATATTTCGACTAAAAATTTGTATTTTTTAAAATTCAACTGTTTGGTGGAAAATATAACTGTTCTTGGTTAAATATGAATTTTTTTCGTTTAAAATTGTTAGCATGCTTTTGTATTGAAAAAAATCCAATAAGTTGGTTAGAAGTTCAAGTTCTTCGTTGAAAATTAATTTTTTCATCTTTTTTAATAGAAAATCCATCCTTTTTTGGATTGAAAATTCAATTGTCTCCTTAAAATACACCTTTTTGGTTCGAAAATGCAACTATTTGATTGTAAAAGTAACTATTTGGCCCAAATTTAATTTTTTTGTTTGTTGAAAACACAACTATTTGGTTAAAAAATTATCTTTTTGGTGTAAAAGTCAACTGTTTTCTAAAACATGAAACTTTTTAGCTTGAAAATTCAACTCTATTGTTGAAGGTTGATTCTCTTTGGTAGAAAATTAATCTTGTTTGGTTGAGTGTTCAACTGTTTTAAAAAAAAATTAATTTTTTTGACTTGAAAATTTAATGATTCGGTTGAAAATGAAACTGGTTTTGGTTGGAATTTAATCTGTTTTGTATAAAAATTTGACCAATTGGTTGAAAATTGAATTATTTGGTTAAAGGTTGAACTATTTTGTTGGAAATTCGTCCTTTTTGCTTGAAAGTTCAACTATTTGGTTATCAAAGAAATGGGTTGGTTGATTATTTATTAATTTTCTTTGAAGATTCCACTGCTTTGTTGAAAATTCGTCTTTTTTGACTGAATATAACTGTTATATTTTTTTCAAATTCGATTGCTTTTAATTTAAAATGAAAATATTTTTTCAAATGTAGTATCGAATGTTGTATTCTTCGTTGAAAACTTGGTTGTTTTGATTGAAAATTCAAAAACTTAGGTAAAAGATCAACTTCTTGATTAGAAATTCATTTAAAAAGAAAGATTTATCAGTTTATTTGAAAATTTAACTACTGTGTGAAAAATTTATCTATTTGGTTGATAATTTAATTATTTTGTTAAGAATGCAACTATTTTGTTCACGATTTCGTTGTGAATGCAACTATTAAGTTAATAATTATTGTTTTTTTTGAAGATTCAACTATTTGGTTGTAAATTCTTCTTTTTAGTTGAATTCATCTATTACATTTTTCGTTGGGAAATCCTCTTTTTAGTTGAATTTGATTGCTTTCAAATTAAAAATGAAAGTATTTTATTAGTTGAAATATCATCCATCACATTTTTTCGTTGGCGAATTTATCTTTTTTGATCAAAAATTCAATTGTTTTGTTAAACGTTGAAGTGATGGTTAAAAATTCATTTTTGTAAGATTAATAATTTTAGTTGAAAATTCAACTACTCTGTTGAAAATTCAACTATTTTGTTGAAAATTTAATTGTTATACTGTTTTGTCCAACACTAGCCATTTGGATTGAAAATTCAATTTTCTTCTGAAAATTCGTCTTTTTGGCTTAAAAATGTGAAAAAATTCTACTTAAAAGGGGGAGGGGGGGGGGGTTGGTGACGTCACCCTGGGAGGTTCAAGCTTTATATGATGATCTGTGACGAAGAAGGAGAGGGGTGAAAAAAGTGTTCGAAATATCTTCAACGGCCCAAACTAGGCTGATTTTTTTCTTCACAGAATTTCGATACCTATAAGTAATCATAATGGATGTTGTTTTTTTTTCCTCTACATGATCTGTTGAATCTGAATCTGAATCTGAAATCTGAACGGAAAAAAAAATCTTCAGGAACCAATGTTCTCTACATAGCTTAGTATGTAAGAGCACCAGATAATCTGAAGAGCTGGGTTCGGACCCCAGCCAAGCTAGAGTAATTTTTTCACAACCAAACCTAAAATAAATATTAGAAAAACGACTAATATTAAACCATGTAGAAAAGAAAAGCACACCAACTCTAGTTAGTTTTCAATTCCACTACACATTTTCCGTCTATTTTATACATTCGGTATCGGTAGACACTATAGACATTTCGCTGTAACCAATCGCTCTTTTTTTTCTTTTTTGGCACAAACATTCGGTACATTGATGAATTCATCGAGACAGAGCTCATCCATATTTTGGTGTCAACGGCCTAGGTCGCATACGTCGGCACATATACATATATATGTATAGATGACGAGCCGCATAAGATACGCACATGCACTCATTCCGCATGGCATATTTTGGGGGTGACTCGGCTAAAAATCGATGCCACGCATTCTGTCGTGCATGTGTGATGCAGCAATGCTCAAATGCTCAAATTCTCCTCTGTATAGTACTTCTTGCACAAGCATAACCCCGTGTCATATATGCCGTTCGCGTATACTATGTATAGCGAGTGCACAAATGCACATTGCACGTGAATTGCGATATGTGCTTCGCCCACTTGTGTTTTGAGCGCGTATGAATCTCGTAATGTCATGTCGACCTATACACATGCATTATACTATGAATAAACGGAAATACGTGAGTACATGCGGCATGTACGAGCGCTCTTCCGAAACAAACGCTTGATGCACCTATAGGATGTGTATGTGCGACAGAACGAGATTCTCCGAGGAACAGGAACAGAGAAGTGGGAAAGTGGTGGTTCTTGAATATTTTTACTTTTATCGTCAAGTGATCTTCTCGCTCAGATCAAATCTGCACTTTTTATGTCAAGACTTGAGAGGGTTGTGAAAAACTAAATTCAGGAATTTTAATGCTGTTTCTTCTTTATTCTGGACTCTTCAAAATGTTTGGGATTTTATCGCACTTTTTCTATGCGAGTGTAATGCAAAACTGCAGTACCTATTTCATTTTACAATACTGGTATTGTAATTTTGCCTCAGACTTAATCGACCTAGAGCTTGGCGGTTAGGGTTCGACTCTCCGTGCCTGCGAATTTAGGTTTTTTTGAATAACTTTCTTCCCCAAAATTGAATTAAATGTTTGCGGGCAATATTAAAATACATGTATGGCAGTATTATGATACCATCATTTAAAAACTACGATATCATGTATTGGAACATTATCTAACGTCTCGGGAATAATCTTCCAACACATTTAATAGAGAAATAAAAGAAAAATTTTTTACAGTGTGGATTTGGATTATTTTATTCAGTGGTACTGGTGTAATTTTTGTGTAGTAATTTACTGTTCAAGAAAAAGGTTATAGATAACACTTTTGTGGGCAATTCAAATCTTTTTGAAACGTTTCATCTGTAACCTGACTTGGGGGCTGTCCATAAACTACGTTATCAATTTTAGTTTTTTTACACACGAAAGTTATATAGCCATTAGCCGAATACGGATTTCACTAGTAGTCAGCGTTTTTAATAAGTTGTTCTACTGAGTGGAATTTTCGACTGAAAAATAAGTTTTTCACAAAATAATTGAATTTTTAACAAAATAATGATATTCTTTTGAATATTTCAATTATTAACTAAGTAGGTAAATTATCAAAAAAAGATTCATTCTCAAAGAAAAATGTAATGATTGATATTTAAAGCGAAACAAATCCAAATTTTGAACTAGAAATAACAAAAAATAAATTTTCCACCAAGAAATATGACTTTTCTATTATGAAGATTTAATTTTCAATCCAAAAGGATGAGTTTTCAACAAAGCAGTTGCATTTTTGACCAAAAAAGATGACTTGACAAAATGTTTCAATTTCTAACCAAATGATTAAATCTTAATCAAACTAGTTGAATTTTCGAACAAGTAGTTGAATTTGTAACCTACAAACATGAATTTTCAACCACGAATAGATGAATTGTGAACAAGAAGATACTATTTAATTTAGGAAGATGAATTTTCAACTCAATAGTTCAAAAAAATTAATTGAAAACGAAAAAAAACGAATTTCCCGCCAGTAAAATTTGACCAAAATAGACAATTAAAAGAAAAGTTAAATCCACAAATAAAAAGATTAAGGAATAACATATTTTCTACGAAAAAAGACAAATTTTTAACAACATACATGAATTTTTCTGAAAACGGTTGAATTTTATACTGAAATAATTGAATTTCCATCCAAAAAGATGAATTGTGACAAAGAAAATTCATCTTT
Organism: Andricus quercusramuli; assembly: GCA_932178445.1. Lineage (NCBI taxonomy): Eukaryota > Metazoa > Arthropoda > Insecta > Hymenoptera > Cynipidae > Andricus > Andricus quercusramuli. The sequence goes on along the minus strand of CAKNXH010001851.1, from coordinate 69,648 downwards.
AATCCTGAAAGATGATTTTTCAACCCAATAGTTTGAAGAATCAATTGGCAAAAAGAAAAAGCGAATTGTTTACCAGTTAAATTCAATGATTACAAAATTTTCCATCCAAAAAGAAAAATTTTCAAGATCCTACAAGAAATTTTCCCAAAACAGTTGAATTTCATACAAAAATAGTTGAATTTTCAAACATAAAGACGAATTGTGACCCAAAAAGTTAATCTTTAATCTAGAAAAATAAAGTTTCAATCCAATAATTAAAAGAAAATAATTGTCAACAAAAAATATGACTTATCTGCAGTAAAATTTAACCAAAAGAAGACAATGAAAAGAAAAGTTCAATCGTCATACAAAAAGATGAATGAACAAAACATTTTTTACCCAAAAAAGACAAATTTTCAACAATATACATGAATATTTCTCAAAGCAGTTGAATTTTCAACCAAGAAGATTAACTTTCTACCGAAACAGACGATATTGCAACAAAATATAATGATTTTTCAACAGTCGCATTTTTCATCAAAGGAGATGGAATTTTTATAAACATACATAAATGTACAATCAAAAATGGCGTCTTTTCCAAAAGAAAGAAACTGAGTTTTTAACCCGAAAATATAAACTTTTAACAAAAAATTTCTTTTTCAACTAGATAGCTTAATTTTTCACCAGAATCTTGAATTTCCAAGCCGAAAATAAGAGTTTTCTAGTTAAAACCGTTGAGTTTTCAACTCGGAAAGATAAGTTCACAACATAACATAAAATATTTGATATTTAATCCAAAAAGGGTTTCAACCAGAAATAAAAAACAGTTAAATTCAACCAAAAAAGGCGATTCTTCAGAAAAGTAGTTGAATACTCAATCAAAACAGATTAATTGGCAACTAAACAGTTCCATTTTTAAACAAAAAGGATTAATTTTCAAGCAAGAAAATTAATTTTCAACCATAAAAAGACTAATTTGTCACGAAAGACATGAATTTTCAATCAAACAGTAGAATAGATTTATTTTTATTTTAATAAAGTAATTCTCAACCAATAGAATCAAATTTTCATCAATCTGGATAAATTTTCAACCAAAAGAATTAATTTGTAATTAAAATGATGAATTCTCCTTAAAAATTTAATGGTTGACATTTCAACCAAGAAAGATTTTAATTCAAATGAAAAAGCATTTAATTCAACAACAAATACAAACTTTCAAGAGGATAGGTAAGTTTTCAACAAGAAATATGAATTTTCAACACGAATAATGAATTTTTAACTTAAGAATATAAATTTTTAATCAGAAAGAAAATTGTACAATTTTCACATCCGAAAATTAATTTAAAAAAAATGTGGACGAAACTGTTTAGTCTTCATTTGAATATATGCATTTTTACCCAAAAAAAAATGAATTTTCAACAAAGTAGTTTTTCAACTAAATAGTAGAATTTTGTCTGAAACGAGATCTTGATTTTGTGTTTTAATATTTAAATTTAAATCTGGATGTTTGGATGTTTCTGGACGTTCAATTCTGGATGTTTCATTTGAAAAATCTATTTTTAATTCACTCTTCGCAGATTTATTTTCATTATTTCGAAATTATTCCACTTTTATTTTCTTGTGCGACAGAATGAGATTCTCTCAGAAATAGGAACAGAGAAGTTGGAAAGTAGTGGTTCTTAAATATTTTTAATTTTATCGTCAGGTGATGCTCTCGCTCTTCAGCACTTTAGTCCAAATTTTTAAAAACTTGATTGGGAACGTGACTTTTTTTATTCCTTTTATTATTTTAAAGTTATTTTTACAATTGTTTGTAATTGTTTAGATTTGAATGTCTATTTTTTGTCCTACTTAAATGAACGCGTTCCCCATAACTTTCGGCGAATGATTTCATTTTGTGTGTGGCAATATTCGATCATCAAAAAAATTTTTCAATAGTTCGTTAGGGGAAAGAAAATAAAAAATTGGAAAAGTTTTGGAAAAATGAAGAAGGTTTTAAATTCATTCAGAGGAGTTTGAAAATAGAAATGTATTGTGTTTTTTATATTGGAAAACAATTTTGGAACTGAAAGCCTGAAAATTTATAAGCCGCCAAACTTCTGAAATAGGTTTATATGTTCCAAAGAAGTATACTTGTGAAATAGATTTAAAGTATCAACAAATTTGAAAATATGTCCTTTTTCAGCCGGATTTTTCAGGATATTAGTACCAGAAAAATAACATTTTATTATTTTTGTTTAAAAATTGTAACAAATGCTAATGGCACTTATGTTTTTAGGAAGGTCCTACTGAAATAGATTAGAAGTAATGAAAAATGAATCGAAACCTTGTGAAAAGGCGGAAAAGGGGAAAATTGGGTCAAAATGATCGATTTTAGATGTTTCAGCTGCTTTTTCAAATTGAAGTGGAAAAAGGGGATTAGTTAAAAAAAAGGGACGGTCTCTGATCCCTGTTTTAATTTTTCTAGGATGGATCAGAACCCTCAAGTAAAGTTTCAACAATTCATTTCTCCCGTGTGGATTTCTAAAAGATGATTTTTGATCCTCACATAGAAGTAAAGCCGGATTGAGTTGAAATCGGCGTTGAAGTGGTTATGAGTGAAGCCAAAGTTTTCAAGCGATTTGTTCCTAAAAGCTTCCCAGACTTGACCCAGTCTCGGATAGCATACACGTTAGTGGGTGCATTCATCGCCTCTTGAGCTTAGTTTCCCGGAGGAAGAAGTGAGCCGGAGTGAATGAGCTTGGGGAAGTCTCTGTCAATAATCGGTGGAAATGGGAAATTGCGCCTTTCTTAACAGTCACCTATTGTGTCTGATCCAGCAAACGTGTCTGGAGATCCTCCTTCGAACCCAGTTTCTCGATGGCCATATCAGAATCTCTCCTCTCCTCCTGCATTTTCCTTTATCTCTTTCTCTTCCTCTGACTATTCTGCCCTCTTACTGGTTTCAACCAGTCCTTTATCGACTACTCCCTACTCGTTGCACTGTCGACCGTAGACGACACGATCTTCGCGGTTGTGTTCGTAAAACAGCCACTTTTCCACCAAGAGCGAGTACTCTCGAGATTTCATTGTTCAATCGTAAGCCACACTTTGATTCCATCTCTCTTTCTCACTTATCGCTTAGAATGTTCCGAGTTGAAGGTGTAAATTTTATACGATATAAATTACCGTCAAACGGGGTAAGTTTGGACATGTGGGGTGAATTCGGACATTCCTAAATTATTGTTTCAATTACTTAGGGGGGTTTAACCACAATCCAGAACCGGTTAAAGCATTAAAAGGTTTTAGATTATGGTTAAAACCCCCTTAAGTAATTGAAATAATTAATTTGGGGATGTCCGGATTCACCCCACATTTTCGAAATTACCCCGTTTGACGGTACGTTACCGATTTTTTTTTTTGCAAGCAACATTGTTTGCTTTCTTGATTCTATTTCTATTTCTATTTTGAACACATTTTCCACGCTCGAATTTTCAAGCAAAAGGAATCAAATTCAACCACAAACTGAAGCACTTTCAACCAGATAGTCGAATCTTCAAGTTGAAGAGATGATTTTTTCAGAAGACAGTTAATTTTCAACCAAGAACTTTTCCCGAAAAAAAATGAATTTTCTACAACAATAAAAATAATTATTTACCAAAAAGTTGCATTTACAACCAAATAGTTTAACTATCAAGAAAAAGGAAAGAATTTTCAACGAAAAAGTTGGATTCCTATCCAAATAGTCGAATCTTCAAGTCAAAGGACACATTTTTTAAAATACAGTTAAATTTTGAACCAAGAAAGATGAATTTTCATCAAAAGATTTTTCAAAAAAAAAAAAAGATATTTTCAACAAAGAAATTTTCTTCCAAAAGAAAAATTTTTAATCCAAAAAGACGAATTTTTAACAAAGCAGTGTAATTTTCAAACATAAAAAATGAATTTTCAACCAAATGGTTCAATTTTCGCAAGAGAAAATTTAATTAGCAATCAAAAAGTTTTAATTACAACCAAATAGCAAATCTTTCAAGCCAATGAGACAAATTTCCAACAATGCAGTTGAATTTTCGAAAAAGAAAGACAAATTTTCAACAAAATACTTGAATCTTCAACAACAACAAAATTAATGATCAAATGAACAGTTGAATTTAGAACAAAATAGTTGAACTTTCAAGTGAAAGGGACGAATTTTCAACGAAAATAGTTGGATTCTCATCCAAATAGTCGAATCTTCAAGCTAAAAAGATTATAAGAAAGTTGAATTTTCAACTAAGAAGGATGAATTTTCGAACAAGAAATTTTCTAACAAAAAAAAAGATGCATTTTCAATATGAAAAATCGAATTTTTAAGAATGCAGATGAATTTAAAAAAAAAAAAAAAACCAAGAATTTTTCTACCAAACGTGATGAATTTTTAATCCAAAAAGACAAATTTTAAACAATACAGTTGAATTTTTGATCTAAAATGACGAATTCTCTGTCCGAACAGACGAATGTTCTACTAAAAAGTTGAATTTCAAATAAAATAATTTATGTTTACCAGAAAGAGTTGAACTTTTAAAAAATAATTAAATTTTTAACAGTGTGGGTGAATTTTCTACTAAAATGATGAATCTCAAAATGAAAGAAAATGAATGCATTTTTAACAAACAAGTTCAACTTTCGAATAAGTATTTGAATTTTCAATTTAAACAGATTCATTCTCATCGAAAAATATAATAGTTGATACCTCAACCAAAAAGTATTTTAATTTTGAATAAAAAATAATTATTTTTGAATTTTCAACAGAATAGTTGAATCGTCATCTTAAACAGATCAATTTTTATCCAAACAGTTGGGTTTCCAATTAGAAAAACATGAAATTTATATCAAAAGAGGTAAATTTTCAAATCGAAAAAGACGAAATCTCAATACAAAATTTTCATTCCCAACCAGGAAAGTTTTTTCAGTCCAGAGTGAATAAAATTTCAACCAAATTTTCCATTTTCAAAGAAAAAAGGCGAAGTCTCTGGAAAAAAGTTGAATTTTTAAGAAAAAAGTAAATTTTCAACTCGAAAGTTTACTTTTAAGCAAATAGCTGAATTTTCTATAAAAATCATAGAATTTTCAATCCAAAAAGACGAACTTTCAATAAAATAGTTCAATAATTTTCAATCGAAGAGATGGTTCTTCAACTAATAAAATAAATTTTGAACAAAGTGACTCAACTTCCGACCAAGTAGTACAAAAATGTAATAGTTGAATTTTCAACTAAAAACAATCAATTTTCAATGAACAATGGATAAAATAAATTTTTAGTTGAGAAAAATAATTTTCAACTAGAAAAATAGATTTTTGCTCTGAGCAGTTAAATTTTTACCCAAATAGTAGAATTTTGAATAATAAAATATAAATTCTGAACGAAAAATATAATAGTATACTTTTTAATTGAAAAGAATTAACTTTCGAACCTACAGGGAAATTTGTTTGAATTTTGAAAATAAAAAATTGTTGACCTCATCACGACATCGTAAGACCACTTTTGATTTCAAAAAGTCATTAGATATTTTTACTTAGAATAACACGTAGTAACTTTTCAGTACTACTTGTTTTCGATTCAAAAAGTTTATTTCATGTTTTTGGCCCACTCTAGTCTATATAGCACACAAATTTTTGAATATTTCTGTGTAAACTTTAAAGGTAAATTTCCACAAAATATCTTAAGATTATGAAATAAAAATAGGAACGGGTATGTCGTTGAAGGTGTAAGAAAATAAAGTTAAAACAAGAGAGGCAAGGTATTTACTACAAAATATGTCATTCTTTAAAAAAAATTGAAAATAGTTATAATCCATTTCAAGAAACAGACATGAAAAATCTATTGCAAATTATTAAAAAATATTTTTTAGGTGAAGATGCTTAAATTTTGGTTTGAGTCCAAGTTTATAATAAAAACTAACATTTCGATATAAAAAACGTTGTGGATTATCTTATTGCAAAAAAATTGAAATTTCAACTCTTTTTGGAATATCTTGATATAAAATTGTCCTAATGATTCCACCATGGGCCTTTTGATATTTTTTATCTTACTCCTTATGTTGTTTTTTCTTATCCCATAATTATCGATATTTGTAAAAAGTTATATTTGTTTATAAAATCATACATTTTCGATCAGAAGAATTTGTTATATGAATTCAGTAGTAAATACTATAGATGTAAATATTTCGGGATTCTTTCTGTTTTCCCGTACTTCTACTATTTTACTTCCACTATTTCTTAACAGAACATAGGTAATATAACAAAAAAAGAAACAAAGCACGAAAGAGTGGACCCCATAACCCATACAAGCTAAAAAAACGTATAGAAACCTATAAAATATGTTATTCAGGAACCAAAAAATTTTCATCTGTTCGGAAAATTCCTTATGAATAGACTCGGACTACTGTTTTTGAATGGTTATTCGCCTCTGAATTTCTTTAACATAATCAAAAGTTTCCGAAACTTGAAGAAAATTAAAAAAACGAAAAGCAATGAAAATTTGGTTAATTCTACTACTGAATTTGATGGCTAGATCTAGGATCCTGTTTTGTGGATTTAAAAGTGTTTCGTGTCTTTGAAACTTACATTTGATATTTATTGGAATAAACGAGAAGGGAACGATTTAAATTGCCTAATTATTTAAAACATTAAAAAAGGAAGGTTAGAACGTGAGTAGCAACGTGGATGAAGTTGGGTGGTCACACAAGGGTTAAAGCAAATCAAGGGGTTAAGCAAATTGCAATAAAATGTCACATATCTGCTCTCCCTTAAGGGGTCACCCACACTTGTTTGTTTTTATCTTGCCGAATTCATCTCTCGCAAATTTAATAATTAACCCCTGCTCTGGCAGATGCTCGCTGACAGCTCTCCCCTTTCGCCAAATTAACGTAGATTTAACGAGAGGACAGAGGCCTCGCTGGGGGTTGGTAGATAGAGTGCAGCTGGCCCTGTGCAACATCACTATTGTGTGTCGTTTAAAATGTGGAGAGATTTGGTAAGTTGACGGCGCGTAATGGCTTTTAAGCCTGAATCTCTTTCCATGAGCTAGAAAGCAAAAAAAAAGAGAAGAGGGAGGGAGAGATTGTTTACTGGCGGGGTGAGATTGCGGGCGGAGGCGGTTGAGAGGGGGTGGATCGCGTCGGTTTTCAACCCTCCCAGATTGATTCGGTCCTCTCTCCTCTCACCCCTCTCTTTTCTCACTCCTCTCTCCTCTCAGCCCTCCATCCTTTCATCCCTCTCGCTCCTTTTCCCTCCCCCTTGCGCCCCTCAGTTTCACAGTCTTCAAACTCTCCCCGGACGTCATGGAAAGATCATTACGATTGCCGAGACTCGGAGGCTAACTTAGCGCCGGCGTTAGCATCGACGGCTTCGGATATGCCGTTTCCATTTCACGTTTGCTAGGTGCCCGGGGGCCATCTCGCTAACGACGCCATTGTCAGCACCCCAGCCATTGTACGTATCCTGCTCTGGATCCTCACTGATTGGGCAGCGAGGTGCATTCACACCGTCGAATAAAACAAATCATCGTCATTTTCGTATCTTCGTCGCCGAGTTTGTGGATAGGGAAAAAATCGACCCTTTCAGAAATGATCTTTTCAGTGCGAGAAAAAATCACAAGGGAAATTAGTGAAGAGACACTCTTTTTGAGAGTTAAATATTAGGTCTGCAAATTCACTCGGTGCCTTGACTTTGATGTCTTGTAACTCTTGGTCAAACTTGGAATTTTTGCCGTCCTAAGGCAGTTTTAAAGGGCGAACCTTAGGCTTTAAAATACAATATAATGGGTGGTGGCCTTGCGGACTTTAACTTGAAAATAATTAGTGAATACAATGATGGCTGATAAGGAACATTTGAGACACTTCATTCTTTTTGCATTCGAATTGTAAAAAATGCAGCTAAAGCTAATGAAATTATTTGGTCAGCCTTAAGAGTAGGAGCGATAACACATGAAACACGGAAATACTGGTTCCAAAGATTCCACAATGGTGATTTTTTAATTGGAATGCAAAAAGAATGCGTATCTCAAATGTTCCTTGCCGGACGCGATTGTATGCACTAATGCTTTTTAAAGATCAAGTCCGCAGGACCGCCACCTATTATATTTTGTTTTAAAGCTCAATGTTTCACCTTTAAAACTACCTTAGGATGGAAAAAAATTCCAGTTTGATCAAGAGTTACAAGACATCAAAATCAAGGCACCGAATTAATTTGTAGACCTAATATTTCTGGGATTGGTCAACAAAATGTTATTTCAGCTGGAACGCTCGACTTCTTCTTGAAGGTCAAAAAAGTTTCCCAAATTTTTTGCGGATTTTAATCAATCATTTTCTGAGAGATAATTCGTACACGGAAAAAATGTGTCATGTAAAAAGTGTAGGGATGGGCATGGAATCTTGGATGAATACCAACATTCGATAAATCTTAAATATAAAAGATTTTTAGTACAAGATTTTCAGTACATGATTTTTAGTAAAAGATTCCAAACTTTTCAATACTGAGTGCAAACGGGTCTTGTTATTCACGATAATAGTCTGAGGGTTCCGAAGAATACTTACAAATTTCCAAAGTGAAAAATATAAACTATTCGGTTTAAAACTAATCAGCTTTGGTTCAGTTATCACCTATTTTGTTGGAAATTCGTGATTTTTGGTTGAACTCACGTTTCTCATTTCACTTTTCATTTTTCGCCTGTCATTTTTTTGTCGAACTGACGTTGTATGTTGAGGTTAAATTCAAGTGAGCTCTGAAATAAGACGTGAATTGAAGAACTAATTGCGGGACGACGAGAAACTTTGTTCAGAACGTGGTCGATTAAAGTCCTCGAAATTTTTTTGAGCTTGAGGAATGTGAAAAATTGATACGAAAATTTAAAAACTCTTCTAGGAACAAGAAATTAAAATTTTTTGTTTCGAGCGCGTGTAAATGAACTGCATATCTACTGATTCCAAATTGATTATACCGAATCATTCGAACCAAGCGATGAAAGTTTGCGGTTTATCATGAAAAAACAGTTTAGATTCGTTTAATATATTGTGTTTCAGTTTTGAGTTTAGAAATTCAAATTTTTGGAAGACCACAAAAATTTTCCTTCAGGCCAAATAATTGTAGCCGATTTTTAGCGGGTATAATGTTTCTGCATTGAGCAAATATAAAGAATAAGAAATTAGGAAGTTAACAACAAAATTGGTTCGAGTTGAATTTGTTTGAAAATGTTCAAAATAATGACATGTATCTTTCATTTAAGCTGAGTAAATTGTAAGTAAGATATGTACATTTAAAAAAGGTTATTATTGTTCCCTACAAAAACATTGACTATGAAATATTTCAGTATAATTTTGTGGCTCATAACATTTTTTTTTCTTCGAATTTTAGGAAATTTGAGTTTACAAATTCCAAAACGGAACAGGAGATACTATACGATTTCAAAATTATTTTTTTCTATTAATTTCAGATACCAAATCATAACTGTTTCTAGCTCTGGTTAAATATTTGAATAATCTGGAATGTGTTTCGTTCAAAAGAAATTATCTGGTATTAAACTTCCCTACATTAGCAATTTTGCATCTCTAAATTGATCATTGTGGAAAACTTTTATTTTCAGAAATTCTTATTGAAAATTGATTTAACTTTAATATAGTTTCTTTATTTGAATGCTCATATTTGTAAGATATCAAAATTAAAGCTTGTTGTATTATGTATAACTAAATAGATTGTAAAACCCTAATCAATCCTATCAACATGTATCTTCTATAAAAGAATTTTAAATTAGATCACTCTAGTATGCAGTAAACAATACAACACAAGTAACAACAAAGATAAATTATATCCTCTTGCAACAAAGTTCACCTAATATTTTTGCAACATTGACACTCTTAATGTGAAAAGGACATTCACGCAATTCAGAACAATTACTATCAACAGGATAATAGCTTTACGTTATTTGTCAAAGCTGTAATAACTATTATTAATATGATTGTAAAATACGTAACTCTATAGTAACCCTTCATTATCGACAATAGCCCTTCCTAAACAGTTCCCATTCATGCAAATTCCATGGGAAAACAATTCTATTCTCGACATTGTCAGAGAATAACAGAATTCTCGCTTATGCAAACGACCCTTGTATGCCAGAAATCGCACACATAAAGTGAGAACTTCATTAGAGATGTTACAATAGCAGCGCATCTACTTAAATCTTAAGCTCTGCTCTTCGCTTCCCGAATAGTCCTGGTCTTGAATTTGCGGAATGTAACTCTGGAATCATTGGTCGCTTAGATGAATAGTACAAATTCCCGTAATAAAGGGTTCGGAATGTCCAGAGTATTTGAATACGATTAACATTATGCGAGTATGTGCGTTTTTATTCTTTTCCTGGTAGCTTAGAATATTATGATAGTTTAGGCCTTTGACAGTATTTTGATGTTTTTATCCAAAAATTGCCAACATGTTTCGACCCGGATGGGAGTCCTTTTCAAGGCCCAATTTCGCAGGAGATACTATATTATAGAAAATTGGAATTTGAAGAATAAATAAAGATGAAGAAATACATTTATATACATTGTGCTTACCTGACTGACAGTATGCGAAAATTAAAAATAATTTCGTCGTAGAGTGTTCATAGTTGTTATGAAGATTTGTACTAAAAAATGTGATGTGGGCTTGTGCCAAATCTTCATTCTTATAAGGATTTAGGAATATTCATTCTTTTGTTTGTTCTTTTCACATTAAAGTTTCGTTTGTTCCATTTTTGACTAAATATAACCTGTTTATTGCATCAAAAACTCGAACAAAATCACGATGAACATGGCGTGGTTGGCTTGAAATTGCAAGAAACTGAAATTTTATGCTCGAAGAAGAAAAAATATATCGTTGAATGTATTATTTTCAGAATGAATATTTAATACTAACCCACATCATATTTTTTGCTACAAATCTTTATAATAACGATGAACGCTCTATGACAAGACAGTTTCTAATTTTCGCATACTGTTAGTCTGGTAAGCACAATGTGTATATTTGCATTACATTATCTTTATTTATTATTTGAATGTTACGTTTATACGATATGTTGTATCTCCTGCAAAAACTGCATCTTGAAAAGGACTTGGATCCGAGTCGAAACAAGTTGGCAATTTTTTAATAAAAATATTTTCAAAAACTGGAAAAGTACTACACTATCTTAATATTTTATGGAGGTATGTTGGTATGCTCTGTATATTAAGGTGGTCTAAAAAAGGACTTTTTTGAGAAGGGAAAGTCCATTAATCACGCGAGGATGATTTTTGAAATTTTCGACCCCAGCCCCCCGGGGGTAGGGACTCTTGGGGTGGGGGTCGGGGGCGGGGGGGGGGTGTTACGTAAGATTTGATATTTTTTTATTCAATATATAGTTAATATGTCAATTAATTTAACTGTAAACTAGATCTTAAAAGATTTCAAGGAATTTTAAAAGAATTGAAAAATTCCCAGTGATTTGAAAGGATTTCACCAGATTTCAAGGAATTTTAAGGTATTTCAAAGGACTATGAAGTATTTAAAAGAATGGCAAGTTTTTTACGGAATTAAGGGAGAATCAAATCGATTTTTGAGGATATCATGAGATTTTAAACAATTTCAAGCGATTCAAAGAGTCGTAAGGTATGTCAAACGAAAGGATTACGAGAGGTTTCACAGATTTCGAATGATTTAAAAATATTTCAAGAGTATGAAGAAATTATCGAGCACAATTTCAGAAAGTATCTCAATTTTTTCGAAGGATTTTACAAGATTTTAAGGGACTTAAAGGACTTTTCGAGATTTTAAGGAATTGATAACGATTTCCCCGGATTACGAAGGATTTTATGAGATTTGAAGAGATTTCGTAATATTTCAATAGAAGTCACGGGATTTCAAAGGATTTTTGGGGGTTTCGAGGTATTTTAAGAGATTTCGAAATATTTTAAAAAGAGTGATGGGCTTTCAAAGGATTTTAAAGAAGTTCAATTTATACCGAAGTATTTTCACATAAATTTAAACGATTTCAAAAGATTTTAATGGGATTCCGAAGATTTGAAGGGGTTTAAAGAGATATCAAAAGATTACAAATTATTTTCAAATATTTTAAGGAGTATTTTGAATGATTTTGAGATATTTCAAAAAATTCCCAATTATGCACAGAAAAAAATTTGACTGTCATTCAGAATTTTTTGTTCAAATTATGAAAACTGATTCGATGTGAAGGCATCATGGAATCAAAAAATCTCAAAATTTGTTGTGCGCAATGAAAATTTGCCCAAAAAAGGGCATTTTGAAATATTTTTACTAGTAAATACACATTTATCGCCCCTGAAAAGCGTAACTTTTGTTTAAATTTCCATAAATCTTCTAATCTTCATAAATGTTTATTTTATTTTATTGAATTGAGGACATCACATTCTCTAATAAATCACAAATGCTTTCTAGTAGTGAACTAATATTCAGCATTATATTTGTAATTTTTAAAAATTGAATACTAAGAAGATTAATATTTTTTTAAATAAAATAAAATTTATGGCAGTATTTTTTCACTAAAAGGAAGAAATTTAAAAGGTAGCGTTTGCAAAATTCGAAAACACAATTTTTGGCAACCTTAGTAAATATATATTTGTTTCCTCCGTTATGGTTACAAAATTATTTGATAATGCACAACATTTTTCAAAGATTGAACATATTTAATAATACAGAAACGAATTAAATCATTTCAAACAGAAAATCCATTTTCCTTTAATCATATTATTATAATCAGATATAAATTTGGGAAATACTTTTTATTACTTCACGAATTTTTAGATGCGATGAGCTTGTTTGAAGAAAGACAAAACTAGAACTGAATATATATTTAACAAAATTAAAAAAAAACGTTCTGCAAGGAGTGAAAAATGTCAAATTTCAAGTAAAATTATATACAAATTTTCATTTTTCGGTTCAATTTTATTTGCGTATGAAAAAATTTTATAGTTTTTCAGAACCAAGGAAAATATTCTATTAGCAATATCATGCTGAAAAAGTTCATGCCAAATGGAAATTTCTAATTACTGAAAAAACTATTGCTTTCAATAGCGTATAGATGTCAAAAACTCAAATGATTGAAAAAAAATTTTTGTATATCACTCAAATAGATGTCCTAAAAGATTGTCCAAGTCACTTTTGGTACGTTTTTGCTACATTCATTTGAAGATGAAGATCATTTCTAATCTTTTTTGCAGTTTTTAACTTAAACGGTTTTGAGGTAGCACTTAGAATCATCGAATCGAGTTCTTCTAGGGGTCAAACTTTATTTCAAAAAGCATTTTTAATCTTAAAAGAAGTATTTTTTGGAACATTCTACTATAAATACCTAATTCCAGAAGATTGCGAATCGATTCAAGTTTGAGAACTTTTCCAGAGAAAAAAATATCTGACGCAGGCAGGATTAATGAGGCGTGGAATAAACTCTCAGTATTTGAGTTCCTTTTCCATGAAGCGAAATACTTTTTTGATTTAAACCATTTTTTTTGTTTCAGGTTCCTCCATTAGCAATACGAAGCAAAGATGAAGAAGATTCTCTCCTTACCTTTTAATTGTACTCAGGTAATTTTCAATGTTTGAGAGTGAACAAAAACTGAAATAAGGATAATAATTCCGAGCAGGAAGAACATTCATAAATAAGACAAGATTTCTCGTTTTACAGAAAGGATGATTTTACTCTCTAGTTTATTCAGTAATAAGATGGTCCTTCAGTGGAGACCTTAATCGTAACTCGGATCACGTCTCTACTTTTCCTGATGTCTTCTTATAGAGGATAATAATAAATACGCAGGAAAGTATAAAACTCCTTTCAAAAGGAAACTAGCTGCAGACGACCCCTAGATAGTCTCTGTGCAAAGTATAAGCTTCTACAAAAGTTATTTTCTACCATTTGTACCTTCATTCGCTCTAGCAAATAAAATATTTGGTATTATTGATATTTCATGATTGGAAAAATCCAGATTATTGAGAAATAATTTCGACTGATAACATAGCTTCTTCATACAAAGTTCAATGGAAACTTGGTTTATAGGATATTGTTCAATTGTATATAATAATCTATCATTCATTCTGTTATTCAACATTGAAGCACAATTTAAAAATTAATTTAAAATCTAATTATTTTTTTGTTGAAAAAATTTATACAATCACTTTGAATGTCATTTGATACTATTTACTGTGATGCCCATTGATGATTTTTATCATCTTTAAAGTTTCTAGAATTTGAATTTAAAATTATAGTTTTGAATGGGCAATTCTGAAGTAGTTTAATTTTTTATTCTTTGAATGAGAAGTTCTTTAGTATTAAAAGTTCGCAAATTCGCTAATATTTGTTTCAAAGTTTCTTAAATTTTTTATACTTAATCAAGAACGTACCAATTCGGTAGGTTTTGTGCGGGTGCTATCGTTCTCAACGATTTATGACTCTTTTCATATTAATTAGAGAAATGTTGCCCTCAAAATTTGAAAAATTCAAAACCCTCTCAATCTTGGATATCCTATTCGAATTCTTTGAATCTCATGAAATTTCTTTTTATGCACCTTGAAATATTATAAAATCACTTCAAATCTTTACAGATCATTGAAATCCAATAAAACCCGTAGAAGAACCCGTAAAATTCCATGAAATTTTATATTTTCTGATATACTGGAAAGTTTATTGAAATACCTCGATAGCTTTTAAAATCCCTTAAACTCACTGAAATCTTACGAAATCCTTTAAAACTTCCTTGGAATAATGAAAAAAATTTAAATCCTTTGCAGTCAATCCTTGAAAATTTCATGAAATTTTTGTGATATCTTGAAAGTTCATTGGATTCTTCAAAATACCCCACAATATATGAAATCCTTTGAAATTTTTTTAAGCTCTTGAAAATTCCTGAAAATCTAAATATACTCTGAAATCTTTGAAATCCATGAAAATATTATAATGTGTGTTGAAATTACATGAAGATTGCTGATATTCCTTGAAATATTTGAAGTCCTTTGAAATCCTTTGAGATATTTGAAAATTGATTAAAATACCTTATGGAGAGCCTTTTAAATCTCTTAAAATTACTCAAATCTTTACAAATCTTGAAAAATCTCTTAAAAATCCTTTTAAATATTTGTCAATCTTGGAAATCCTCTGAAATCCCTTGGAACTTTCTGAAATTCTTTCAAACCGCATGACATTTTCAAAATCCCTTGACATCATTAAAACTCTTCGAAATTCCTTGAAATTTTTAGAATCTTTTGAAGATTCCTTGGAATCATTTGAAATGCCCTAGGTATTCATGATCCTTTGAAATGTTTTGAAAGCCCTTACAGTAAAGCTGTTAAAATTAAATATCTTCGAAAATCTCATTAAATCCCTTAAAAATACTCAAATCTTCAAAAATCATAGAAAATCACTTAAAAATTCTCGGAAATATTTGTAAATCTTATAAATCCTGTGAAATCCCTTGCAATCTTTAAAAATATTGTTAAACCCTATGAGTCCTATAACATTCTTCAAAATCTTCTGAAATTCAAGGAAATTATTTATACCCGCATGCATTTTTTTTAAAGTAAATTTTTAAAAATCCTTCGAAATCTTTGGAAGTAGCTTGAAATATTTGAAAATCTTGAAAAATCTTGGAAATCCTTTGAAACTCCTCAATTCTTGTGAGTAAATTCTTTAAAATCTATGAAAATATGGAAAAATGAAAAAAACTATTAAAATCTCATAAAATCTGACGATATTCCTTGAAATCCTTCGAGATACTGAACAATTGATTCAAATACCTTATTGGGAGCTTTTAAAATACCTTCAAAATACCTTTAAATATTTTTAAATCTCGGAAATCCTACAAAATCGACTGGAATCTTTCTCAATATCCTTAAATTTTATAAATCCTATGAAATCCTTCCAAATGTTTCGAAATTTAGAAGGAAATTATTTGAAATCCCTTAATTCTTGTGAAACTCCTTATAAATCATATAAATATTTTAAAATCTTGAGAAATTGTTTTATCTATTAAATCCGGTTAAAAATCATTGGAAATCTCATAAAAATCCTTTGAGATTTTCCAAATTATCTGAAGCTCCTTAAAATCAATATAATAGGCTAAATCTTTAAAAATCCATCGAAATTTTTAAAAAAGATGGAGTAGAAAATTATTTTAGGGCCGGTCTGCAAGATTTCTACCGGATCAGTTGGTGAATCCCAGTATGCTTCTGAACGCTAATTCTTACGAATAAATAATAATATGTCTATTTTTTAATCCGAAGATATTTTTTAAAAAACCTCCGTCTTTTCCAGATAATACAAAAGGATCCTAAATTTGAAAAAGGCCTGATTGAATTGTTTGATAAGTTGATGAATTAAAAATTATTCCATTTTTATAGTAAATACTCTTAATTCAGAAGAGTTCTAATGCTTTGAAAGCTATGCTTTTTTACTTCAATATTCAATATTTAAGTTTAAAATTTTTCAGGTATGACAGTTTTAATTTTTATGAATCGAAAAAATGTTTAGTAATCGAAAAAAGACGCGAAACTTGTTTTTATTTGTACAGGCTACTTTAAAATATTGATATTGATAACTAAATTCATTCGCTCAAAAAAATCTTACCATTTCAAACTTCTTTGAAAAGTCATCCCAATTATCCCGTTTTAGAAAAGAAAATACATTTTCCCAATTGCAGCATTTTTCTTTAATATGTGTCTTTCTGCTGCAATAAACACAACTCATAATTTTAACCACCAAGAGTCAGTGGAAAGAAATGTGAAAGAAGCAAAGCGCCTACTTCCAGAAGAATAGCTAATGGTTTAATTAAGAAAAAAAATATATGGAAGGTAAAATCCTTGAAACAAAAACTATTGAAGTAGAGCAAAAGCTGAAAAGCAGAGAAATTGAAAGCCTGAAAGTCCCATCAAGGATCTAGTTTAAGGAATGTTTGCTTTGTACAAAAGCCTTTGAGCGTTAATAGGTTAAGAGGATTAAGGTAGGCTGAGAGGATGGCCTAGAAAGGTAGGTATTTTAGTGTAGTGAGTTGCGAGATTTGGCTTACTCCACTGATGTTCATCTTTAAATCAAAACGCGGATTTAGTCTGCATTATATGCACAAATAATTCAAGTCGGATTAAATCAAAGGAGTAATGAGATTTTCGAACATAATAATGTAGCAGAATCGATCATTTCCACACTAAATGGTGCCTCTCGAAATTCAACGAAATTATGAAAAGTGAATATTTAAATTGAAGAATTCAAACTGGAAGAATTCCTAACTTTGAATGCATCAAATTCCAACAATTTAAATGTTGAAGCGATCAGTAGAAAGAAAATTCAGATATGAATCTTTAAGAGGCTTCCTAGGGTTTCGTTTTTACTTCATTTTTTACAAATTACAACTTTTCTTCTGCAATAATGAATTTTTTGATGTAATATTTCAACCAGATAATCTAAAGGGTTATATAAATCCCGCTTAAAGCCCTTTTTTCGGAAAATCATCTTGTTGTTTTTTTAATTAATTGAAAATATGCTGCATTTATGCGCCTGGGAACAAGCAACCCGCCTATTTTCGTTTCATCATAGGTACATTCCCGGTGGCGGGTTGCTTGTTCCCAGGCGCATGAGATGCAGCATATTTCCAATTAATTAAAAAAAAAACAACAAGACGATTTTCAAAAAAAGGGCTCTAAGCGGCCTTGTATTCAGCCCTTTAGATTATGTGGTTGAAATATTACATCAAGTGATTTATTCTTTTAGGAGAAAATTTGTCATTTGTAATAAATGGACTAAAAATGAAGCCTTTGGAAGCACCTTAAGTGTGGACGTGCGGTCTTACAGACTGCACCATGCTATGTGGGTCCTTCCCCTTATTGTTGCAAAAGTTTATTAATAATAAAATTGATTGATTTTCTACTTATTCCAATGCGCTTATACATATTTTTATGAGTTACATAACAAAAACTTCTTTACTTATTTAATTAGTTACAAATATATACAGTGGTCTGTGAGACCTCAGGCTCATGCTAGTGTAAAAATGAAATCACGTCCATACTTAAAGGTTAGTTGTTGAAAATTAAGCATTTAGAAGTTTTGATGGCTTTTGTTTTTGGAAGTTTCGAATCTAAATTGTCTAAATTGTAGAATTTTAATTCAAATGCAGATAGAGACTAATTTAACAGTTTTTAACATTTAAAATGTAAACACTCGGTTTATTGTTTATAAAAAAATATAAAAATTGTCTACCATAAAATGGAGCTAAGCTGCTCATTTTTAAACCGTATTTACAATAAAATGCAGAAAGGTATTCGAATTAGGTACTGATGATTGAAATATATAGACTCAATCTAATCCTATAGGAACGATCAAATCCTTTAAATTCTTCCGAAATTCTAGTAAGTTGTTTGAAACGTCATAAATTTGTTTTTATTTCCTGAAAATCATTAAAATCCCTCGAAATTCCTTGAAATTTTTAACTTTCTTTAAAATTCCTTGTAATCCTTCAAATGCCCTAAAATATTTTAAATCCTTCAAAATATTTTTAAATTCCTTGAAATTTTTTTAAACTCTCGAACATTCCTTGTATCTCCTAAAATGTGCTTAAACCCTATAGAAAACGAAATTTGAAAAATTGTTTTCATAAACAGCACCATTACAGTTGAATTCAAAATTAAGTGCTAGTAATATTGAAATTTTTAAAAACTGAAATACAAATTTATTTTCTCAGTTTTTTATCTTTTGACGAAGTGCCTTAATTTTCATAATAATTACACGAACGTAATAAGTCCAAGCGAGAGAGAGAATGTCCATGTTATAAAACTTAATGCAAAAAATCGCCAAGTGTCCAAGCTCACAAAATTAAAAAATAATTATTATTTACTATAATTATTAATTTGAGCGAGCGTTATTTGAAATTTTGCGACTTTCAATCATTTTTTAAAAATCTTTGTAAAAACTGACAGCAAGAAAAAATTCAATAATTATAATTTTTCGCAAGATAGGTAAAATAAGATCCTACTGTTTCTTATGAATGAGCGAAATATCCCAACTATCAACCAAGTAGTTGAATTTTAAACCCGGAAAGATTAATTCACAATAAAAAATGTAATAGATGATACTTTAATGAAGAAAAAATGTTTATTTTAAATCAGAAACAGTTTAATTAAACTAAAATGGACGAATTTTTAACAAAATAGTTGAATCCTCAACAAAAACAGATTCGTTTTCGAACAAAAAGTTACATTTTGAACAGAAAAAGATGAAATTTCCATCAAAAAAGATGAATTTCGAAATAAAAACGCCAGTTTTTAACCAAGAGTTAAAATTTTAACCATGAAAGATTTTTTAGTCGTAAAGAAAATAAATTCCATTCAAAATGTTGTGCTTCGAAGCCAAAAAGACGAGCTCAGTATAAAGCAGTTACATTTTCGATCAGAAAATATTAATTTTCAACGAAAAAGTTAATTTTCAACCAAACAGTAAAAATCTCAACTAAATAGTTGAATCTTTCGTTAAAAAATTATTTTTTAACCTAAAATGATGAATATTATTAACAAAAAATGTAACAGTTGATATTTCAACTAAGAAAAAAGTTGAATTTAAAATCCATTTTGAATAAAATAGTTACGTTTTCGAACAGAAGGATTAATTTTCTATTAAAAAGGCAAATTCAAACAAAATACATGAATTTTTCACTGAAAATTGTGAATTTTTAAAACAAAATGATGAATTTTTTATGAGAGTTAAAATTTCTACCGAAAAAGATATTTTGGTTGATAAAGAAAAAAATTGTCATGAAAAATTTTGAGTTCCTAAGCCAAAAAAAACGAGCTTTGTACAAAACAGTTAAATTTACAACCCAGAAAATTAATTTTCTACCAAGAAAGACGTATTTCCGTTAAAGTACATAAATTTTGAACCAAAAAGTTGAATGTTTAAACTAGAAAACATGAACTTTCGACCAAACATGGAACAGTTGAATTTTCATTGAGAAAATAAATAATAATTAAAAATACAAATTTGAAACAGAACAGTTGAATTTTCAACCGGAAAATAACAATTAAAAAAAAACTAGCTTTCAACAAAACAGTTTAATTTTTAAAGAAACAGTTGAATTTTTAATAAAAAATTGAGTTCCAACCTAAAAAAAAGAATTTTAAGCAAAAAATGTAATAGTTGTTATTTCAGCTAAAAAATATTTCAATTTGAAATAGACAGATTGATTTTCAAACGATGAGTTCCATCGTTAACAAAAAAAATTGAATTTCTACCAAAAAAATTAATTTTCTACCAGAAAAGACGAATTTTCAGCAATATACATACATTTTCAAACAAGATAGTTACATTTTTAACCGAAAGGAATAATTTTTACAAGAAAAGACTAAGTTTTGACGAAATACATAAATTTTGTATTAAAAATAATAAATTTTCAACCAAAAATGAAATAGATAAATTTTCATTCAAAGAATTGAATTTTTAACAAACTAGTTTACCTTTCGACCAGAAATTTAACTTATTTTCCAGATTATTGAATTCTCAAGCCGAAAATACAAGTTTTTCACAAAAAGTTAATTTCCAACCAAGCAGTTGAGTTTTAAATCAAATAGTTAAATTTTTCGTAAAAAAATTTATTTTTAATCTAAAAAGATTAATTTGGAACTAAATACATGAATTTTATTCTAAATATGGTAAATTTTCAACAAACAATGAAATAATTAAATTTTCATTAAAAAAAATAATTTTTCAACGGAACCTGAAACAAATTTTTTACAAAATAGTCTAATTTGCAACCAAAGATGTGAAATTTTAACAAAGTTGTTCAACGTTCGACCGAATGGATGATTTTTCTAGATTTTTGAATTTTTGAGACGAAAATACGCATTTTCCACAAAACAGTTGAGTGTCCAACTAAAAAAGATGACTTTTTCAAAAACTTGTTGAATTTGTAATAAAATATCTTATATAATTAATGGTTTGACTATGTTAGAACATTTTTTCCTAAAACCAATATTTTTTTGTGATTTGAAATCAAAATTTGTTTTCAACCCTTGTTTCTGAAACCGGGCACCCGGGTGTCCATCATGGTAAATTTTTGCGTGTAAGTTTGAGTGAAAATCAAAATTTCGTTTGGGGCGTCGAAATCTTCGCGGATTATTAATTCCTTATCAAGTTATTTGATTCACACATGCAGTGAATGTGTTAAATAATAGAATAATTAATCATTCATTTAATTATTAATTATCAATTTTTTTTTCGTTTTGGTGTTCCTTGAAATTAAAAGTGTTTTGTGCTTTTGGCACTAACTTCTGATATTTATTTATTGGAATAAGCGAAAATGAAACGATTTCAATTGCATAATTATTTTAAAAGATTGCAAAAAGGGAGGTGGGCAATATAAAAGGTTCTATTGATGTTATCAGATACATCTTTTCAAGTTTAGCAATAAAACCCGAAAGAACGCTCTCACTTGAAATTTTAAGGTGGCGTTTATCGGAACTGTACTGATCCGGAAAAGCAAAGAAAGAACGTAAAATATTATTGAGAAGGAAAAGTTTGAATATTCATTTTAAAAATTTCGTTTCAAACGAATCAGGATATTTCCGAAAGTTCGAACAAATTGGAACTAAAACAGGAATTTGGAAGCGATTTCAGTACGGAAAACGATTATAAAAGCCAATACAGAATACACCTACGCTTTGAAATTCCTAAACAAACACGATCCGATCTTCACCACCTCACTGATGGTGGTCTATGCGTTTGACAGGATGTAGTTTCATCAGGTAATTCGACCATTTCTGCACAACGAGCAAGCGAATGCAAATGACTCGCTAAATAAATTTTAGGTTGTATTTTACTTTTAGTGAACTCACTCGACGATAAGTCGGTGTGCAAACCTTGTGGAACGCAAGGCAGACGTGAAAAACATTTCCAGATATTTGTCAGACATCTACGTACTACCATCCCCCATTCAGCCGTGCATCCTGCAAGGGCGTGAATTGAATTATGGTGAAAAATGGAGGGGAAAATGAACATTTTCAATCCGTTGCTTCACACAGCTCCCAATGTACCAGACGCATAAAAATTTTATTAAAATTTTAATTAAACTGCGCATCCTTTTTTATTAAACTCGCTACTTTTCCGGTGTATGTGGATACTTGAAATTCTTGCGTACCGCACATTCTCCTCCCCATACGCTTGAGGATACGAAAATTGGTACAGAGTCTTCTGAAGTGAAAAGATTAATTTTGATAATGTACTTGAAAATGTGTAATGTATGAGAACAAGTATTAATGTTTTGGATAAAAGTTATTTATAGTTGAATTTTCATTTAAAAAAATAATTTTCAATTTTAAAAAAATTTCTACAAAACAGTTGAATTTTCAACGGAAAACTATGAATTTCCAACAGAAAATTTCAATTTGAATTGAAAAGTTGGATTTTACAATAAATGGTTAGTTAATATTTCAAATAAGAAAGATTTGAACTTAAAACAAAAAGCAGTTGAATTTCCAACAAAAAAGGTCACTTTCAAATAAGCAGAATTAGTCTATTTTTTAATTTAGTTAAGTTATAAACAAATAAATAATTCTTAATTTTCAGGTTAGTTTTATTCAATCATTTTGCATATTCGTTCAAAGAATACAAGAAAAGACTGATGATTCCAATTTGAAATTGTACAATGATAAGCCATTTTAAATGAAATTTAGGTTTTTCGAAGGTATTAAATTTGAAATTTTGTTTTAGGAACATTTCTATTAAAAATAATTCAATTTTAAATTACTGGTTCAATAAAATCGTTTAATTTTTTAAGCATTAAGAAAAATAATAACTTTTCATTTTTCGAAGCTAGAAGTGTATTATGTTATAAAAAGTGCAGTTTAATTGATTGTTATACTCATGAAATATAATAATTATAATTAAATATTAAAACGGTTACATTTCAAATATGTATACGTATAATTTTGTTCATTTTGAATTCGTTATTCTTGAATATTTTAATTCTAAATGACGAAAATTAAAAACGGTGAATTTGTTACAATTTCAACGTTTCAATTTTGAATCTACCTCTTTTTCAAATTGTTCATTTCTGAATGTTTCTATTTTAAAAATGTATGATTTTTATGGCTTCATTTTTAAACTGTCCAATTTTTATTGAATTGCATGTAAAATTTTTCTATTTTGAAAATATAATATTATTTTTCATTTCAGGTATTCGAAAGCCTTTCATTTTATATTGTATTATACTAAACGATACATAAGTTTGATATTTCAGTTTGTCGGTGTAAAAATAAAAATTGTGAAATTCGGATGTCTTTTATTTTAATTTGAAATTTGAAATGTTTTCCATTTCATTGTTTTCAATTTTGAAGGTTTTTTATTTTAAATGATTTAATTACAAATGCTTTTTATTTTGAACACTTCAAACTGAAAATTGCGCGAATTTTGTGGTTTTTAATTTATTATTGTGTAATCTTGAACAATTCAAATTCGAAACCGGACAATTTTTTACACGACTTTATTCCAAAATGTTTTACTATTAAGCATTTCATTTTGAAGGTGCAAAATTTACCAAAATTTCGAATTCAAATTAAAGAATTTATAATATTTCAATCTAAACTTATTTAATTTTAACGAAGATTTATATGGTTATAATTCGAAATTTCACAATTTTAAGCACTTCGAATTAAATTTTTATTCTTTACAGGCATTGAATTAGAAATATTTAATTGATGAAACATTCTGATTGAAAATATTTCAATTTTCAATGCCCATTTCGCTAAACTGGTTTAAGTTTCAAGGCGTAAAGAAGAATGATAATTTTTCTTTTTTTGAAGCCAAGAAAATATTAATTTATGAAAACTAAAGTTTTGATGATTATTTGCAATTCTTCAAGCTTATATTAGTTTTAAAATATGAATTCATTAGATTGTAAATTGGTTAAATTTCAAATATTCATCAGTATAAAATTGTTCTTTTCGAACAGGTTATTCCAAAAAAATTTTATTTTGTCTCACGAAGATGTAAAACTGTTCAGTTTTGTAGATTTGAATTTAAACGTCTCAATTTAAAATGCATCTGGTTTTCAATTTTTTTACTCTTAAAAGCTTTGATTTTGAAAATGCGCGATTTTTACTACTTTATTTTGGATCTATCCAAAGATTAAGTTCGATTAAAAGATTCTAAATTTGAATTTGTTTAATCTTGAAGGCTTCTACTTTGAAATTATCGTAAAATTTTCAGCACTCCAAAATTAAAATCATACAATTTTGATCATTTGAATAAAAAATCTTCGTGAGAGTTAAGTGACCACTCGGATTTACTTGTGGCAATGTAATTTTTGAATTAAAAACTGCATTTGCGTCAGAATATTACGAAGAATCGATTGAAAAAATATGAATTCAGATATGTTAAGTGTCATAATTTTTTATGACTGATTTTTCGATAACATGACATGCACGAATTTCGATCCCGAATAGAAAATCTAAGGTGCAGAGACAAGAGAAATGGTATAAGTAGATAAAGCCTGATTTAGTCAGCCATGAAAAGGTACATTCATTGGGCTACCTAACTTATTTCAGCGTCCGCTTCTCGCCTCTTTTTCTTATTTACTTGTATTTTATACAAAGTTTATAATTAAAATTAAAATTCATTATTGTTATTATTATTAACTTTTCTTTGTTTTAATTTTCATTCGGAGTGTATACAAGGGAAAAATGATAGTTAAACCAACAGTTTCGCTGCCGGGGAAAGTTCATACAATTTTTTTTTGTTTTACAAATTAATTAAAATTCTTTTTGACTGAAAAATTCTGCGTCTCGATCGAACGGTTGCAGTCCAGAACTAGATAACCAACATTTTTTTTAAAATGGGCTTTTCGCATAAAAATTATTCAAAAATCAAATAAATTCTGTGTTTAAAGAATTTTTCCGAAAGATCAGTTTTAACATAGTGATAAAAAGATTGGTAATTCAAAATGAGATAACTGACTCTCTGTACTTATCTCCTGTCTTCTCTTATTGAATGCCTAGCCTCTTACCTTTCTGCAAACCTTTTTCTGACCAACTTCCTCTTTTTAAAAGTTTTCAAAAGCAGTCATAATTAAACACTAATTTTTAACTATTTGCCAACTTTTTAGTACCAATGTGCCAATAAAATTCGCCTTGCGATCAGATACATTTTTAAAAATTATTATCGTTTATTCATAAAGAAGCATACACCTTTAGTCTTTACTGTCAAAGAAAAATCATCTGTCAGAGTGCGATACAGTCACACTGAATCTTTATTTTCCCGAAACAGAATAATTTTGTTGAATGGAAATTTTTTAAATCTTATTTAACCTCTCCATATCTCGGGAGCAAGTTTTTCTTATTTTTTTAAACTGGAAAATAGATCTTTAGTCACTATCCAAAAGCAATTTGCAAAACCCATGAAAAACCTCAACATTTGTGAATGATTTGCTCGGAATTGGTTAGCTTTTTCTGATCAAACTCATTTTCTCCCAATTAAGCAACTCTACTATTACAACCACCGGAACTAAGATAATTACTGGAACTGGATAATAATTTTTAATCATACTTTTTTGGCCTCAATTTGAAAAAATTTCAGCTCGTGAGCAAACTCTTGTTTTATCTTTAAATGACGATTTCGATTTTTACAGAATGTGATTTCGCTCTTCTGAAAAATTCCGATTTGGTAGATTATGTAGTTTTCTACTGAAACCCTTGAATTAAGGATCATTATCTGACTCAAAATGTTTCCAGCTTTTATTTCTGTTTAGATCTTGCATGAGCGAGATTGAATACGATGGAAATTTCCCCATAGCACCACATAGCACATTCATAAAGCCATAACTGTAACTATTAGCTGCGATAATGAAAATCGACAGTTTCATGAGTTAACGGGAGACGATAGAGGCTACGACGGATACAAAGCTGAATCCAGAGCAGCGCGGTGACGATCGATCGACGATGTCATTATCGAATTGCGTAAATTCGCATATTGTGAGGTTCACTGCGAAGCTGTTGGGTCAACCTCAACTCGCGGAAATTATAGTTCCTGATACTGTAAATGGGCATATGTAATATGCAACTGTCAAATCCCAGCGTTATTTAAACAATTGTTTAGTGGAAAATTATTTTTAAAACAGTGCGAAAAACTAAAACCATTTTTACGGAAAGTTATAAATAAATTCAATACATTGCAACATCAAAAAAAGTACAGAACGTTATTATTTTCAGACTGTATTTGTATTATTCAGACTGTATTTACACTGTAGTTTTAGAATGTAGTTGAAACTTCTTCCAGCTGCACTTTTTTGTAAATTGTAGTAGGAAATTAAAACTAAAATAAAATACAACAATATGCAAAAAAGTAAAAAAATCGTCCGAATAATAGACAAAATATGTACTTTTTTGTATTTTTGGTTGTAATTGTTTCTACTTATTTGTAGGTTTCTGTAAAAATGATTATAGTTTTTTGTATAAACTATAGGAATTCACAACATCGTTCTTAGTACAGTTTTTTCAATATTTCAACATTTGTGAAATCTTTTATTGTTTAGGTTTGTAATTTTTCGCAATAACATATGTAAAATGAAAATTACTTTTCTGGTGTCAAACGCCCAAATTAAATTAATGTAGAAAACTAGTTCTCTGTAACGCCTCGTAGGTTTTTACAACAAAGTAAAAGAATATGAATAAAAAGATATACGAATTGGCAAAATGTAGAAATTTGCATTTTATTATTATTCCATTTCACTTTTCTATAAAAATACAAGGAAATATAAAAAATGACCTATTTTATTCTGTTATTCAATTTCCTACAGTTTTGTATAAGTTTCTACAAAAAAATTACGGTTCTAAAAATGTTGTACTTTCTTGTAATTTTTTTTTACCAGGGAATATTCAATTAAATTTAATTAACAAAACCGGTCAGCCTTTGTTTTCTCTCGATTGAATATTGTGAAAAATTTACTCAAACATTTTGAAATTGAGAACTTGTGGAATAAAGTTTTCAGATATCATCATCACGACCTAGAAATTCTTACTTTTTTTAAATTTTTACATTGTTTGTCTACGAGCGAAAAAATCTCTGAAATCCCAACATTTTATAATCAAAAGAAGAGTCATTGTTGTTAGATTACAATGAGAGTAACATATCGATTCTTCATTTCAAGCTAATGGAAATTCTGTTGAAATTAAAAACAAAGTTCCATTCAGCGATTTCAATTTATGGTGAGACAATTAAACACTGGATTCTTTTTGAAGTAAAATCTTGCGGAGAAGGACTTATTGACATCTATTCATTTAAGTACGAAGGCATTTGAATTTAAAATCTTTTGAATTTTTAATATTTTTGATACGGCAGTATTTAAATTTCTCAATTCATACGCCCGAATGCTTCAAAATTTGGCAGGTTCTCAAAATTGAAACATGTTCAACTTCTGCAATTTTTGAAATTAATATTTTTCAGATTTGGTATTTCTAAATTTTAAAATAGAAATTTTACAAATTGGAATGCATATTTAATTATATAAAGATTTGAAATTTATATTATTTTCAAATAATATGCTTTCAAATTGTGGGAGTTTGAGGTAAACCTGTCAAATTTGAATAATTTCAATGTTGTTCAATGAAAAATATTAAAACAATATTTTAATTATTTCTGTTTATTTTTAGTAATGGAAAAATTTAAAATTCAGTTTCAGAAATTTGAAATGACTCAACATTAGGGTGGTCCAAACAAATAAAATATTTTTGTTGTTGTTGTCTCAACCTCCCATTTTCCTTCATTTTGTATCAAAATGATTGTGAAATTTTGCTTATAAATTTGAACAAAATGTTTGAACCGTGGCCCAAGGCCTTCGAACGCTAAAAAGTATTAATTATTCTTTTTTTATCTGAAACTGAAAAATTTTATCACTGAAATTAATTTTACCCTAATTTTATGTATAATGATACCCTTAAAAGTGAGAAACCATCCTTTTGAGGGTGTTCAAAATTTATATACTTAGTTTGGAATGAATTAAAATGATCTTATAAAAAACAAAATGTGTGCTGCTAATAGAAAACCACCCTGAAACTTTGTTAAACTCCCCCTTAGAATGAGATTTTTATTTTTTCACAGTTCTTCCTCTAATTTTTCATGAGGAAAGTCCAAGAACGACTTCATAAATATTGCATAAATATTCAACAGTTTTTTAGTCTTTCGAAGTCAGCTTGAAATCCGTTCTGGGCTGTTAAACCACACTTTGTAAAAAAAATTTATTATACTGTCTTTTTCATAAAATGAGTGACTGTTCACCAGAATGTCAGAAAATAAGTCCCAGCCTCATTTTTTGTCATCCTAGTAAAAAGAAACTTTTCGCCAAAAGACAGTATTTCACCATTTTCATTTATGAAGGGTTGTTTGAAGACCCAGAAGATCAATTTATATTGCCTTTAAAATAATAAAAGAAAATATCAAATATTTCAACAATATTTCTAAAGTCATCCTAGAACATTTTTTATACAAAATTATGTGAAAACTGTGAAAGAAGCAAAATATCGTTTTGTGAGGTGGCGTTCAAAAGTTTAAAGGTAGTTGTATATCACTGGAATACATTTTAACTTCTCTTTTTAGAATTGAAAGTTTCAACCCACTAGAGAGGGTGGTTTTCACTATGAAGGAATTCTGAATGAAATTAGGGTGAACTTATTTTCAATGATGCCTACCATCATATGATTGTTTTACTTATTGTTTTTGTATGAATCATTTGTTATTTTAAAAAATAACAACAAATTTTGAGCATTAACGGGTTAAACATTTTTTGCAATTTTCAAAAAGTTGCACAATTATTTTTCCACAAAAAAAATATACAGGGAGATGAGACAACAAAGAAGAAAATATTATATTTTTGGGCGACTTTTCTTAACATAGATTACATCCTGAAATTGCATTATTTAATTTGCTTTTTTAATTTGATTATAGATCCATTTTGCTCTAAAATTTCTAGAATATAGCTCGCTCCTGTGACTCATTTATTATTGACATCATTGCTCATTACTCTTCTTAAAGTAAATTCGAAAACACCCCACCATATCATTACGAAATTGCAAATTCCATCATCAAGAAAAATTTGAGTAATTTTCCCGGGTCTAATTTCAGGTTTATGATTCTCGCGCAGCTTCCTCTAGTTATCGATTTCCCCGTTTTTCCGTGTTTTCTAATTAGTACCGGGATCCACTATCCCTTCACATATGCTCGAGTTCAGGAACCGAGCGTACGCTGCTCTTCATAAGGGGATGCGATAACCAAGGGCATCCTGTACGTGGTCGCTTAACTCGATTACGAGACAGCCCCTAACCTCGTAATCGAACAGTTGAGACCCTCTCAGTCGCAGGTTGGGAAGCTTTCACGAAGCTGCAAGTGCACTGTCACTTGCGGCATTGGATTCGATCATTGAAGGAAAAAAGACAATTCGATTCTTAATAATTAGAAAGTTAGGTGACTCTCTTAGTACGTATTTTCAGTATCAGAGCAAATTATTTCTTTAGATTGAATTTGAAAAGAATCAAACTATAAAACGGGTTTGCGTCAAGCCACCGCGGGAGATAATATATCTCTTTCTGACTCATTAAAAACACCCATCACGGTTTTCAGAAATATCTTGGAAGGCAAAGAAGTATATGAATTTTAGCTCATCAACTAACACCACAAAGCGCACTTCGAAGCAGAGTAATCAGAAACTACATTTGGTCATGAATGATACACTAATTGTGGTAATCAAGGTCGGTGTGAAGCTGAGGGTAATTCGGTGGACGTGGGAGATGAAATATGCAGGAGGCCGGGTGTGGAGGCCGCAGAGTATGGATTTCCTCGGAAGCCGAGTAGCGAAGCGAGGCGGAAACAGAGGAAGCTGCGTAGGAGACGATCAGAGGGAAGATATGACATTTCGGAGGAAACGACCTGTGATTTTGAAGGTGGTGAATTTAAAGCTGATGAATTTAAAGGTGATGAATTGGAAGATGATGAATTGGAAGCTGATGAATTTGGAGGTGATGAACTCGAAGGTAATGAATTTGTTTATCTAAACTGTAGAGGGTACTCACGATTTGTGTGCACGCTCCGTCACCAAGGCTTCCGACAAAACACGTCCCAACCAAGTTTCGGATCGGAGAGGCTCCAGGTAATACTCGTCCCGTGGTTTGGAACGTGATCACCTCGAAACAACGTGTACGATACGCTCCTCTTGGATGAACTGAGCTCTCCCCCCCTCGCGCAGCCCTTATATAGCACCCCCACCCCTCTCACTTCCCCTGATTCTCCCCACCAGCGAAGCATCCCCCGTGTGGAGATGCAGGCTTCGTGGGGGTGGATGCTAGTGGTCCACCGAGGACCTAGGCCATGTCCCAAATGACAATGTGAAAACTTTGTGTTCTAACCTCGAACCCTTTCCATTTCCCTTTATCGCCTCCTCATCCCTCCGCCACCCCGTATTTTCTCCACTCATCCTCCAGAGTCCGGAGTGAGACCAACGTATGTTGATGGTACATACCGCGGTCGGAATGTCCCTCAGGGTCAAAACGAGAACAGGTAGATTGGCCGATAGATTACGAGATTAGGGAGAGATACAGGGGTAAGATAAAGCGAGTTGCGATATGGAGGAGATCGAGGATCAAGATCACAGCTTGTGGATGATGTAGAATTAGATATGTAAGATGAGAGTTCCAGAAGCTCTAAAGCTGATGAAAGTAGTTTGAAGGTTGTTTGGAATCTGAGGATTATTATAGGTGTGCTTTTAACTTAGATACTTTGAGAGGGAATCAATTTGGTTTAATTATTGTCATTGGGCATCGTTAAAGAGAGTGAACTTTGGCTGAAAGTGGAGCAAAGGGTGTCGTAAATGTGAAGGGGGTGAATGATTATTAGGGTGATCCTTATCTTGTGGTTTGTTGAAATGTCAACCAGATACCGGTGCCTTCATTACATTTAAAGTACAAAGGGTTGGCTTTGCTGATTGTTTTATTCATTTAATTGTGCCTTGTTGTTTCTGCTATTATATTCAAATTCAGAGGGAAAGTTTTTTCTCTAATTTCATTTAAATAAGAAATCAATGTACACTGAGAGTTTGGTTATCTTTATATTTGCAAAATTGATTAACGGTGTTATATCTTCAAATAAAGATTATAATTTTGACAATAGTTAAACAGGAATGTCGGATTTTTAATGTCAATTAATCGCAAACTGTCCAAATTGAAGGTATTAGGTTATGATTTGTGTAGTGAAAATCATTCTTTTATAATGGAGAGAAGATAATTTCAGGTTAAAATATTTGATACTTATAGTCAGGGGTGGTAAGTAACTAGTAGTGGTAACGGAATTACTTTTCTAAGTAAGTAATGATTAAAATTGTTATTAAAATTGTGGTGGTAAATAGCCACAGAAATGTATAGCCCAATATAGGAAAATTGAAATTTTTCTCAACCCCTGGGATTTAAAATTTTCTAAAATCTATGAAAACACTTACAAAATAATTTGAGAGTTGATTATGAATTTTTTAAACCGAAAATTGAAATATTCTAGTTATTTTATTTATTTTTTAAATTGGAAATTCATCCTCTTTTCTTAAAAATTATATTATTTTGTTCAACATTGAACGATTTTGAAAGAAAATCATTTCATTCGTTTAAAAATTCAACTGCTTTGTTAAAAACTAGCTTTTTGGTTAAAGTGAACTGTTTTTGATTAAAAATTAAATTTTTTTGGTTGAAATTTATGAAATATTACACTTTTAGTTGAGGATTCATCTCTTTCGTTGTCAATTAATCTTTTGAATTGAAAATTTAACTATGACATTTTTGATTGAAAATTGATCTTTTTGAGTTGGAAATTCATATATTTTGCTTAAAATTTTTGTTTGTTTGTTCGTTTTTTGTCGTTTTTTTTTGTTGAAATTTCTTCAATTGCATTTTTCATTGAGAATTCATCTTTTTGGATATAAATTTTATTATTTGGTTGAAAATCAACTTTTTTTCTGAAAATTTGCCTTCTCAGCTTAAAACTTCAACAATCTAGTTGATTTTTTTCTCAATCCCCAAGTTTTTTATTACAGATTCAGTATCAAACGTCAATTTTATCCGCTTACTTTGACAATTAAATTCATCTCAAATAATTTGAGAAAATCATGTAGAGTTTTACTGTACGTAACTGTTAAAAATATTAGCATTTCTGGAAAATTGGTTGAAATTATTAATATCACTAATTTTCAATAATTCCCACATTTACCGATAACTGTCCGAAATTATCGAGATTGTTCCGCAATTTCGTAAGTTTAGATCACTATATTTTTAAATATATTTCCTACATTTTCAAAATGATTTAGTCATAAAATGTACACAAATCTGTGTCGATCCTGTGTGTGATCATTTAGTAGGAAAATGTTGACAAAAACAGAGTTTTTCGTGAATTTTTTTGAATAATCTTAGGCTCATTCAAATGAAAAAATTAAGATTAAGTATGCAAAAAAATTAACAAAAAATTATTTAAAAAAAAATCGATCACGCTAGACATCAAAAAATCACTCTAATGTAGAAAACAAGATTTTTGTAGATTATTAGTATATTAAATCCTACATTTTATATGAGATACATTATTAGTATATTAGTAAAGTTTAATAATAAAATTGATGATTTAAAAAATTTTGGTAGATAAAAGTTTGAAATTGAAAATATTAATTAAAAATAATCATCGCATTGGATAGTATCATGTTTATATTATATTAAAATATAAAATTATACTTTCTCATTTATGTTATTGCAAATGCCATTTCGGCTCCTTCCGCATTTCTAGATATGAATTCAAGGGAGATAACACTGTCAAATACGCTGATTGAATTTATTTTATTCTTATTAAATACTTTGAATTTAACAATTTTATTGATAAATGTAAGAAATCATTCATTTTATTATCAAATTTCACTGCTATGCTAATAATGTATATAATATACAATATAGAATTTAATATACTGATAATGTAGAAAAATAATATTCATGAGTATATAATAATTTCCAGTGTTTTCAATTTATAATCATTTGTATGTATTAACCTATTACTATTATAATTTATTATTATGTACCTATACGAATTTCAAAATTCCATGATTAATTTCACTGATTTTCTTTAATTTCTTTTAAATTAATTTCTCAAGTTTCTTTTCTCACTGTCTGAATAATACACGAGGCTCTCTTGTACTTTACTTTTCCGATCTTTTCTATTTTTATCCTGCTGTTCTGCCTCTACATTAATTTTAAGTTATTTATTAATGTCTTACCTTTGATAATGTTTTTTAATTCCTTATTAATTTTCTCAATTTCAGTTGTCGCCAAACTAAAATAACACATAACTAACACAAAATTATTAAATATTTATTAATTTAATAATTTATTGAATATTTGCAATGTATAAAAAAACTAACGACTCTGAACTCAACTTCCAAAAAAGGGGTAGAGTTTCCATTCCTTTTTCCAGTATAAACCCTTCAACAAAAATGCTACCCCCTCAAATTTCCCTACTGGAAATGGGATAATGTATTCGGACCTAATGATGTGATTGTCGTATTTTTGCTTTTGAGGCAATAAAAAGAAAGGTTATTACAAATTGCGTATGGTTGTATTTTACATTATACATAATGGAAAGAAAAGCTACTGGAAAAGGGTTAAAGGTGTGATCCTAATTAGCCCTATATATTTTCTTTCATATGTAGCCTTTTTAATAAAACACGCTACATCCTAAAATGGTTGGGGATGTTTTTCACTTTTTGCTACAATTTCTCTAATATGGCCACTTTAAAAAAAGGCCACCTTTCTACCCCACGGGTTGGATAAAACGGACATAATGTCATAAGGATGTGATTCTACTAGACACTATCTTTTTCCCAGTATAGCCTCTTTGACTGCACTCAATTTTCAAATAGTATTTTTTTTTAGTTCTAACCTTGGCAATGATTTATTCTGGTACTTTTATGGCCACTTGCGTAGATAACATATGAAAATTCATCGATTTACGAGGTTTAAAAAATATCGGAAGTATTCGCTTTTCGTTAACTCGCTGAGGGCACATTTGAGAACAATATACAACGCATGCCTAAGTATCACCATAAAACTTATTTTTTACTAATTATTCATTGCTTCTGAAATGTTTTGTGCAAATCAGTCATTAATGCACTGAAATATCCAAAACAGGTAGAAAAATCGGATT